>JBBMOY011800282.1:0-19678 GCA_037951405.1 Platydemus manokwari | reverse complement strand
TCGAATGGTGGCTTTAGTTTGTTTACCCATCGTATTAAACACAGATTCAAACCAATGAACATATATTAGACAAACTATTAAAATGTGACATAAACTCCTGATCAACACTAATAATTAAATTAAAATAATTATAAAAAACATATTCAAACTAATTAAAGCATAGAGAATTAAAATTTTAAAGAGACTAATAACATATGTTTGAGCAATTATCCTTGAGCAATTAAATTAAAATCATCGTAAAAACAATAAAATATATCGGTTGAAAACAATTAAAAATACTGAGTACATATTGAGTTCGATACTGTTATTAAATTCAAAATTATTATGAAATAGTTCGTTCTAAATTTTGATGTTCCACGATAAATAAAAAATCAATAATATAGCCAATTAATCAATTAAAACAAATTTTTATTCACGATTGAAGAATATCTAATACCGATAATTGTCTAATAATCAATTCATAATCCATTCGCATAGACCTTTAGGGAAACTTCCTGAATTTTTACGATAACCAAACAAAAAGACAAAAATAAAAATTAAGAATAGGACATCACGAAACTTAATTACGTGAAATAAGAAAACAAATATCCGTAAGTCAAGTCGCAACAGTTAGATTTCTCTCACATAGAAAAAATTTGATAAATCATAACAAAAAGCGGAAAATGGCACAAAAAATTTCAGCACACAAAGTTAATCACAAGCAAAGCAATCAAGCATTTAGTAACAGAATTATTTGAATATTCGCAACTCATCTTCAAGAATCAAAATTTTCCATAACCACAACTAATCAGTAAATTTTTGTAAATTTTTCCATAATTCAGTGATTATGCCCGCAAACCGATTGTGGTATATAAATTACCATATCAAAGTTCTTACTGAACATTTGATGTCTTAAATAAATTCAAATCGTCTCCGAACTTCATTCTCATCCAAAGTTGGGTGCCATTAGTTCCCATTACTGGTTGTTAACTACCTCTAGGGCACAACAGCTTTCAGTTATTGTGTGATTTATCGTGTGATATAGACAAATACATTTTATATTTCCTATTTATATGCACGTAACCTTATTAATTGCTAAAGATCAGATACTTAATGGAGTTAATTAATCACTTATCGTATCGATTGTTTGCAGGCACATTAAAAGCAACGGGTACGTTCTCACTAAAAACCATCACCATTAATATAACCTATCGCATTAAACAATTCATAAATTCCATCAATATTTTTGGTGAACTTTTTTAACTTCATAGCCTTGCAAATTTCTAAAATTCATTTGTCACTAATGGTCACCTGTTTTAGGATGGGTGAAGTATAATAAGGATGGGCTTTGCCATATCCATATACATGACAATGAGATAATCTACTTTCTAAAACGTGGATTATTCTAATAAGCACGCGCTATGTGACAGAAAATATGCTAATCTCAGTTTATTTAACGAGAACTTGTTACTATAGAATATTGAGAATAATTCCATGGGTATTTCAATAACTCGGACTTAATTAAAACTACAAAACACTAGCAATTAAATGAAAAATAAAATTCCTCATTTGAAAAATTTTCAATATAACATGTTTGTTGGCGAAATATAGAAAGATTCCCGACAAATTTCATCAAATAGAACTTATCTTTATCAAGCAGAAAATCAAAACTCAAATGATATCAAAAAATTTAGCCTAAGTTTAGAAAAGGGTCCTTTCGTAATAATGAACTTTTGTACATGAGATAATTTCATAACTTAATTTTATATATAATTCTGATGTTTGATTTATTTTAATAATTCAATTAATAGTTCAATTTTAGAATGTCGCATACAACATAACATAGTTTTGAAACCAAGTTCCCATTCTAATCAAAACACTACTATATGATTATTCGAGTTTTGAAATTTACTTTTTAAAATTATAAATTGAGTTAGTTAATTACATACATTTTTAATGATATAATTGGTTATTTTTATAAAATAGTTGTAAACATTAAGAGTATCTCTCAATTACTTCTAATGTTAAAAACGAGGTCCTCGCTAATTTTCAATAAATTGCCATTCGACCTACTTTGATCTCTTTTTCAAATAATCAAATCTTACGAAAATTTGAAGATCTAGACCATTTAATATTTGATTTCAAACAACCAAAATTCTTCATAAATAATTAAATTATAAATTCAAAATATTTTTAAATAATAGAATTAAATAAATTATATAGATTTTTGCAAAACATTCAACAAATTAAAATGTTTATTTTAGGAGAATTTTTCTTAACTTTAGCCAAAAATCAATTTCATTTATTCTCTATACGAAAAATTACAACATTAAGGTTTTATTAATTCGAAATTTGAGACATGATACCATGGCTTCGTTATTATTTTTAAAATTAAAATCCTTCTATTTTGGAATTGAGATTTTTGGCTTGTTCTTAAACACGATTATCAACTATTTTAAATTTTAAAAATAAATTCTGTCATTTCCAATGAAGAATTTGACGCCCATAATTTTGGAAATGTCAGCTAACTGATGTATTCCAGCAATCTATTGTAATGGTTGACGAATATTATTATTGTAAATGACAAAATATCATTTGTATCACAATTATTATTTATGTAATTCAAAATAGGTTATGATTTGGTAATCAGGAATATTTAGAAATTGCTTAATTTTTTTGAGAAATTAACGCTCAAATTAATTTCACTGTCAGTGAAATAAGCAATTCACAATCAAAATAAATCCATACATCGAACAACGCCCTATCAAAATTAGAATTATGAAAATCTCATTTTCTAAGGAATTGTAATGAATGCGGGTATTAAATATCACCCGAATACGGAATGAATTGCAACGACCGGTAATATGGCTAATTTTTTCAACATGACTAGGGTATCAAATATTTAAAATTTCACGAGAAAGAATTAAAAAAACATGATTTCTTAAGCATATAACGCAAACAAATTAAAATTTTTAAATATAATAGTATATAATAATAAGGATAAAAATAAAATAATAATAACAAATATAATAAATTTAATAATTATTCTAATTATAATACAAATAGAGATAAAAGGAACAGTAAGAATAAGAACACATATAATAATAATAAATATAATAAGAAAAATTATAAAAATATGTGTTATTATGTGAGAAAGATTCTATAAATCATTTTTAATCATTTTAAACAAAAAAATGATTAAAATAATATTTAGATAATTTGTTTAAATATTTTAATTAAATATACTTACGTTGGTTGACTTTCTTAAAAAAGATTACAAAATATTTTAATGAAATGGTAGCACAGCGAACACTTATTTGGAATTCTTTCTGCGAAGATCAACAATAAGAACATTCTTAAAATATGGATAAAATAAAAAATATAAAGCAGTTCGAAGATAGAAGAAATAAAGAAAATATAATTTTATATAAAAATATAGAAAATCAAATCGCAGTTTAAAGATTTTACTTCACAATTCTATTTCAAGACAAAATGAAGCCTTTATAATGAATAATAGAGATCTGATATTGGCACGAAAGCATCTTGAAACTACTCCATTGTTTTAGTGAAGTCCTGTATTTTATTTGAAAATATTTAAAATATTATTTCGTTTGAAGCATTTGCAGAAATGGATTTTAAGTGCATGATTATTTTGATTAAAAAAAAACCAAAAATAAAAAAAGAACTAGAGAAGTCAAATCATGTGACAGTAGCTTTCATTCAATCAACGTCATTGAAACCAAAAATTATCCGGTCCAGGAAATGTTGAGTGTAATAAAGGAATCGTTTATGACATTTAAAGTACTCAATTCATGTATAAAATTCATTAAGGATCGATCGATAATTGAATAATGGAATCCATCAACAGTAACCAGAGGATAAATTACATTTTCATGAAAATGTAAATCTATTACGTCTGCATTAAGATTAGTTGCATCAAACATCACTAATGGTCTTAAAATATCTAAAATAGTCTATAATTATAGATGAATATATAATTTGGTGTGCCTGATAAAACATTTGTAGCTAATAATAGATTATATCAGCTATTTATCCTTCACGATACTAATAGGTTTTATTAAAAAATAATCTCCAAGTTGAAAAAGGATATGGTAATGTTGGTATTTATTGAAGAAATTATCTAATATTATTATTGTTTACATCTAATACAGTGTAACTATTGCTATGGCGTTTATAAGACATTATTTCGGGATATGATTGGCGACATGGTTCCATGAGCAAATTTAAACCAATTGACATGATCTAACGGGATAATTTCTGGAAATAAAAGAGATAGAAACAATAAAGATTTCGATATATTTGATAATCAGTAATAGAAAATCAATTATCTGTTTTGTCGAACTTTCGTCCAAAAAACAATGTTTCTCTTGATTAAAAGAAACTTCCAAGATTGCATCCAAACATTATTGCTTTTAGGAATGGAAATGTACTCTCGCAAGTTAGAATCAATTATTAATGTTGCTAGTGGTTACATTCCAAAACATTTATTTAAATTTTACATTGGTATTGTATTATTGATTAATTTTAGAATCAATGAAACGGTAATAACTTTGGATATTTTTATTTTTGATAATAGTGTTGAGTGTTAATCGACAATTATACCTGAAAACTATATTACCCAAACGTTACAATCGTAATAACAACAACTTCAAGTAAACCTCTTTACAACTCACAATGGTTAATCATGCAAGGAGAGATCAGCACCTAAAAGTCAAAAGGGAATGGAAAAATAATCAAAAAGACTAATTACCGAAAATCATACAAAGATAAGATTCATACGCAAGTTAACGACTTAAAAGACTGACAGTTATTCGCGGAACTCAACCTTTTTTTATAGACCTATCGGGTGTGTCTGCTTGACGTCAGGGTTCTTCGTTTTCCATTTGATGAATTCGTTCGTGGATCGGCCTACTTGGAATTTTCATCGTATCTCTTATACTATTGGTGGATATTGCTGTCATTGTAGGTATGTGCCTGTCGATTCTTAGCTTCTAAATATGGATTAATATTAAAACGAATCTGATTGGTTTACAGCACATGGGGTTATTGGATATGTGTGTATCGATCCTTTTTATGGTTATTTCCTTGGTTCTTGTAACCCTTTTGGTTGATTTTTGATCTACCCAACAATAATAACAGAAATAATAACAAAAGAGAATAAATAATAATTGATTTTAATGTTACTAAAATAACGTCAGTCAATATAATAGTTATGGAGTATTATTAAAAATAAAAATTGAAATTTGTCGCCACATATCTTGTTGATTGATTTTACTAGTTGTTTTGATCTGATAATATTTGGTTTTCCACTACAAGATAATTCCATTATTTCTACAAAGATTTTATCTTCTTCTCTCTATGTTGTTTAGAATTGAATATTTATGGAGCAAGATGGTTACTGGCACCAAATATTGAGAAATGAAAATGAAATTCTTATTTAATTAAATACTCAATAATTGATCAAATCGATAGTCAGTAGGAATGAGTCTGTGGAAATTTTTTATCATTGGATCATGATATTTTCTAAATATTTTTAAAAATCGGCATTTGCTCAACGAATAAATGAACAAGTTGGATTCGGGAGAACAGGAATATATATATTAAAAACTGTAGCTAAAGATTACAAGATATTATCTATTGTGGAAGTTATCAGACTTTCTTTGATTTGTTAGAAATAATGAAGGAATAAAAGTTCTTTTTGAGTTATTTGTAGTCGAGTGTTTGGATAATAATTTAAACAAATAATGATAGTTCCACTCGGCGAAGGACTAGGATTGCGACAGGATTATGGCTTTCACCATATAATAGAGTGATTCCAAAGGATAGTCCATTTACCAAAAAAAATAATAACTTCAAAAAATTAAGTAAAATCTTATGACTAAATTTCAGATTTTTTCACTTATTTTCTTAAGATTCTTAAATTTAGAGTTGCTATGACAACAAACATTTAAATGAATTAGAGATCCACTTAAGAATACTGCTGATTAAAATCGATGGCTCTTTCATTTCACTTACAGAACCAGATGAGGATTACCCAACTGTTATTTGAAACCGCCGTAGTTACTAGTAGCTACCACAATAAATATATAAATCAAATATAAATATTGAATGAATATCGAAATAAAAGAACAAATAAAGGACGCTCTAACATATAATTTTTAATGAAATCTCATATATATACATAATGAAAACTAAAAACTTATGAAAATAATTATTAATTAATATAAAGCCTAGAAAAAAGATTGCTGTTCAAATTAAGCTACAGATGAGTTGATTAATTCCGCAAACAAATCATTCCCCAATCGTACAGAATTTACACAGAATATTTTCAAAAATTATTGATGAGACTAATATGATAATTATGTAATAATAATTATAAAGAAAAGAAGGTTTTTGATTAATGGTTGTGAAGACTTATATATGGTGACAATGAAGGTGATTAAATATCCTAAATAAACAAAAATCAAATACTGATGTTGTAAATATTTGATTATTTGTAGCGTCCTGACGAAATTGTTGAAAGAGTCTCTTCTCCAAATGTCGATAGCATGCATATATTGCGCATCTACTTGCTATTTTCGCTTGCCGACCCCAATTGACCCCATCAGCAACAATCAAAATCGAATTGTTTCCACGAGAGCATACCAAATAACTATCTGCAATCGGCTCGCCTGAACAATAGTAATTCAGATATATTAATAGGACTAAATAATTTCGAGAAAAATCAGATAACAAAATCATTGGAATTCTGTTAACATCAATACTCGTTTAATATCATTTTAATCGAATATTTGCTTACCATTTACTACAGATTATTAATAATTAATCTCACCTAATATCATTAAAAATTTTTTAAAATGTAGTTTTTTAAAATATATGAAATCATTTTAATATATGTAGACAAATTGGATTGGTTGAATTGATTATACTTAGGCTTATAAAACAGATAAAGATAGATTGATATTTCTTTCTTGATTAATTACGAGGGATGACAAAAACATTTTCTGCATAGGATGAGGTTTAGTTTTAACGGATTTCAATCAATTTTAGTTAATCAATATTTATACCGGAACTGATATGATCATATTAACCGACGTCTATCAGTACAAAGATGATAATAATTAATGATGATGAGTTCAAAAATAAGCAACAAAGATAAATCAAATAATTTTGAAAAATAAAGTAAAGAATAAACAATTTGATAACAAGTAATATTAACCAAAATATGATTATATAAAATAAAATAAAATGATATTTAAACAAAATGGAATTAAATTACTATAATTAACATCGTGACATTAAAACTAAAATATTTGAAAGATTAAATTTAATATTAATTAATAAGGTTAATGAAGTAGTGCAAATGTAAAGTTTGCAGATAATAATAACAATTACCATCTATAGCCGGTAATTAGAATAAATAAATAGACGGTTCATGCTGTAGTAAGTATGAACAACAGGATGCACACAGAAGGGATGTGCATGGTGAAAATAATTATACAAAGAGCGAGCTAACTCTTTATTTTCACCCATTCAGCAAGAAACTTCAAAAGGTAAGACGTTTTTTGCAACAAGTGTAGTTGTACGGGATTAAAAGCATCAAAGAAGTATTTATGGTATTAGTAATGCGCTAGTGCATTGTTGTGTAATATTAGCCAGGAGTAGATTCTGAGTTGAGGTATTCAGAAGAAGTATCGGGATTTGGTCCTAATTTTATTAACATAACTTTTTAGGGACTTGTGTTCCATCAACGTTATTAATCGATGTAAAATGCAATATAAATTTATCTTAATCAGAAAGACGTATTTGTTTTTAATTATTGTGCACCGGAATTTGAGTAGGAGTCAGATTAGGAGAATTAGATTGAGCCGTTAAGTTAGAGTAGTTCTAAACTTAACAAAATTATGTTTGAATGCTTATAATAATCAAATAAAGTAAACAAGTTAATAAAATATTTATAGAATAGTGAACTGCAAATAATGAACCAATAATAATAATAATAATAATAATAATATATAAATAAAATGAATAATGAAATATTTATGGAAAAATAAGCTAAAAATTAATGATAACTCAATAAACAAAGACCAAAGTTCGATATGAAATTTTGTATAAAATAGAACAGGAGAAACAGACAAATCACCATATAAACGACTTGAGTGAAACTCATTCTAAAAGTGAAAACTTGTTGAAATTTATCTGAGACGCGATAATTTTAAATTAATCAATAGATAGATATCAACATAGTGATATGAAATAATAGAGAAAGAATAGGAAAATTTTGGTAGATATCCCAGCTTCAAATATCGCAAAATCATCCACATCAAAATCATCAAACATCCAGTAATCTCTTATTTAATCCAATACGACCAAACTAATCAAATCTATAATCCAGAAACAAATATAATCCACAATTCAATCCTTTAAAATATCAATCAAAACTCTAGAGATGTTAAAACATCCCAAAAGCTTACGGCACAAAAGTGATTTATCAGTAACCAATCCCAATAAACATGTCTATATTTCTAACAATTGAACGTTTTATTCTTAGAGATAATTTATCATTACATGATTTGTATTTAACGATTTATATTACTTTAATCGTTGCTTGAAATCTTTAATAGGTTTATTTGAAAATTTTATTTCTTTAACATTTTTTTTAAGTTATGAATTAAGAGCAAAATGGTTAGTACAATAGAGATACAAGATAATAAAATGAATAATAATTGACTAATGATATAAAAGTAATAAATTATATATCTATTTTTATAAAATATGACAAACAAAATATTTTTATAAAATAAATTAAATAGCGAATTAATAAGAAAATAAAAAATCAAATTGTCAACAAATATGAAGGTTTAATGAATTCTTTACAAAATAAACGAAACGAAAGATGACAGGTAAAGCACATGTAGGTCGATAATATAAAACCAGGATCGTGAGACATCAACACTGACACGCCAACATTTGCAAAGCAAAATCATTAGAAGACTACTTGACATTCAGTAGGCAACATTTCGACATAATCAGGGAATGCTGGTAGTGATTGGCAGTAGCAAGGTAATTTGTGGCATAATTTTTGTAATATTTCACGTTAATTATTGAAGTTTAAAAACTTCATTGCATAATTATCTTCGCGTTATTATTGTGCTAAATCGTAAACTTGTTTTGATCTGTTTTGTCCGCCTATGGATAAGTTTTTACCTTTTTTATTTGATTTTCGAACGACAATGTGATATTTGTATAAATCATATAATTTGATTTATAAATAATAAATATTTGTAAGATGTCCTATTTGTATTTCTGGTAATGAAGGAAATAACCTTATAAATACAGTAGATACATATAGATAGATAGATATTTTGAGAATAAAAAAATAAAAATTAATAATTAGCAACACGTGCTTCAAATAAATAACAAATAGTTATCAAATAATAACAAACATTTTTCTTAATAGCAATTCCAACATATGCAAGATGTGCTGCTATTTAAAATGTTTCTTACAAGGCACATGTTTCTTCGTGACAATGCTTCTTAATATCTTCTTAATAATCATTGATATGTTTAGAATATAAACAGCGCAAACAAGAAATAATAACAAAGAATATAATTATATAACAATAGAGTAGAGAGAAAATGAGGGCTCTAGCCCAGATTATATTATTATAAACAAATAATAATGGATATTGATTAAAATTAAATAAACAGTGATGGCAACTAATGTGTTTCCGTAATAACCTACAAAGTTGCCATGAAAACCAATTAAATAGTCAAATACAATAACTAAATAAAATTAACCAATCAGAAAAGCATAAAGAAAGCTACACAAAAATTTAGTATAAAAGGCAGAATAAAACAGAATAGAAAAGTTTTTTTCCTATTATAGCCCAGTCTTACGTATGGTCCTTTTACTTTTCGTGAACATTAGTTACCCATTTGTAGGGTGTAATGATACTTAAGTTCATCAGGTTGTTATGTACATTCATCGTGTTGCTAATGGTGTTGATTCTGGTCCTCAGTAAATTTAGTCTGCATTTCCGTTGTTTCTCGCATTACACTTCCCATTATTTTAATTACTATAAAATGAATAAGGATTACTCCTGCCATTTATTGTACTCCCTTCTATTATTTTGCATTGCTATCCACTTCACTGGTGCCATTATTTTTGTTTTGGCAATACTATTTTTTAAAACAACTTCGTTGTTTTCTGGATAAAATAACTCAGAAAGTGCTTTCTTATATCGTTTATTAATTAACTGTAACAACATTAAAATTTAACTCACAATTTAATTAACATAGAATAATTGAATGGATAATTTGCCGAGAAGCACAAGTGCGCTAAGAATTTCAATCTAATTAAAAGGTATAGAATTCTAATTTATGTTCTATATGTTATACAAGTTCAGACGCTATCTATTAATTTAATTATCAAGCAACTTTTCTTACAAATAAGTAAAATATTTATTATTTATTTATTTATCAGTAAAATTTCCCAAATTTAATTTTTTCATTTCGTTTAGTTGTTGAAAATCACTTTTTTCTTTGTCAGTTTTTATTCAGATTTTTTGTCTTCTATTCTGAAATTTCTCTTTCTATTGTGAAACTGTTGTATTTATGAAATTATTAATGGTTTTTTATTTTTATATAATTTTGATTATTTATTGTTGCATATATATGCCTTGTAAGATAAAGACAAAGACGAAATGTAAGATATTAAACACAGATACACACGATACGATAAACGGATAAACAGAACAAATCACAAAGCATACAGTAACACGTGTTCTGATTAACTGTAATTATTAATACTAAGATTAACTTCAACTTAAATAATAACAATCAATGTTAGGGTGTAATGCAATACATTTAATGTCAATTCAAATACAATAATTCAGACACAACTCACTATTGTTGGAATGTGAAATAAAACAATAGGAATTATAATTATTGAAATCTTATTGAAACTGTTACTGTTAAACAACTTCATGTTGCACTTGAAAATTGTTAATACTGTAAATCAATATAAAGAAATGGGAAAAAATCCGAATGAAAATTGTTATTATTGTAAATCAATATGAAGTAATTAAAAACAATTTCAAGTTTCAAATTATTTAATTCTCTTCAAATGATATTGATACGTTTGGGCCTTATACACTTTATTCTTCTTCAATTATCTTAACTATTGATTTTCGGTATAGGACTATCGTCGTCTTAATCAGTCTCTGTGAGTATCTGGTTAAGACCTCAGGTCACATTGTAACCTTATTATAACTTTCTTTCTTCTCCTCGCACTTAATACCGCAAGAAGACTATAGAAGCGAAAAACATGACCTATTAGTTACTGTAAACATTCTAATCAGTCTCTTAATACCTCTAAATGCTTTTTCTAATCCTATAGTTCTAATTCAATTATTCATATCAATCAAAAACCAATTTATTGATTCTATAAAAATTTATTGGAATTACTTTATACACTGACAACTAAAATAACATCAATAAATAAAAATGATACCAATAATATAATTGATTTTAACACTATACACTATACAATTAATCCTGAATTCAAAAGTAACTTACAGTTTATACGCTCCACACTCTTGGGGGTAAAGATATTTGAGACATAATTCGATAGTCGGAAATTACAAATGTTATAATATCAATCCGTTGTTTACAATATTAAACGCTTACTTAACCTTATAGGCTTACTGGTAATGGTCTTGAGACTCGTAGAGTATAAAACAAATGATCGCAGATGTTGGTAGATTTTCGCTTTTCAAAGTGATAGTGCTCTTTCTAATTGGTTACTATTGGGTTATTATTGAAATTTCCCCCTATTTATATGATTTGTACTGTGTGGTCGTTAACCAATCTTATTATTTTTAATGGAATAGAATAATCTCACAATTCTCCAAAAATTTCCCAATAAAAGCGCTATTAATCTTTTTCGAAGGTAAATATTATATTGATGATTATTTAACTTATTCCCGCATATTCTTTATTAACATTATTTCTCTATTTTATTTGCTAAGCTTTAAATGAAAAGGATTACTGTTTTTACAAGTGTTATAGAATGGAACAAAGCTCAGGCTCAACAATATCATCTCTATCATCATCCTTGTATCAGAAGATCAAGCCGCAATCGCCTCAATCAACCTCCTCTTATCAAAGTCTTCATTGGAAGGTAGACACGGATGAATGACAATTATATTTTACTTTTTGTGATTATTTTTGAATTATCTGGCTAATCTTACCTTTAGTGAATCTGATTTTTTAATCTTACATGATTTATTTATGTAAAAAAATTGTATATGATTTTGATTGATCTATGTGAAAAAAAATTATAAAACTACAAATTATATATTATATATCAAAACAATAATTATATTTCAAAAAACCACAATAATTGAGAAACAATATTAATAATAATAATTATTATTTTGAGGAATAATAATAATAATATTGAAGAGTCCACCAATTAGATATAGTTATTAAAAGAAATAACAAAAACTGATTGATTTAAAAGGAACTAAAGGAGTTTGAATTGAAATGAGTTAAATGTGAAAATATATAAATAAAGCTAAAATAGAATAAAAGTTATTAAAATAAAATTATTTCTTTCAAAGATAAATATTTAAGCATAATAATATTAAAAATTAAGAATAAAATTAATTAAAATGATTCAGTTTGTTTGACTGAATCATTTAATTAAAAATAAGAACCAATTTCCAAGGTCGGAAATTGTCGAGAATTTCGAATATTGTCAGGACTAAAGTACCAACTAGTTAAGTTGGTGGGAAAATGGACTTTGGCCTGACTGGGAGATAGTCAATCGGCGAAATAGTTTCGACCGATTTCAGGACAAAACAACATCAACTCATGGAATTGGTGGTTAATCAGCACGAGGTGGTGGTTAATTGGTCCACTGCACAGTGATGCAGTAATAAACTGAAGACACTTAGTTGCTGACTGCTATATTTTTCGCCAGAAATTCCGACACCGTAGAGAAATTACGGTTGAAAACAGAGAAGCCATAATTTCAGAAGAAGATTACCAGATCTAGAATTCAGACAGACCAATTTTAGTGGAAGGAATTAATCAATTATAACCAGGGAGTTGTTCATAGAAAAGGACCCTTGAGCAACGTATTCGTAAGAACAAATTAACAAGAAGCTATTTTATCTTGTCGCAAGTGAGCCGACGTTAAGGAGCAGGTTATATTTTATTCATATATAGTATTTATAAAATATTCGAGGACAGTGTTCCCGAATATTGATATTAGCAGATAAAAGTAGAGCCTACTGTGTGATATTCGTGGACAGTGCTTCCCGAATATCGGTATTTGTAAAAAGTAATTATATTGAGCGTCCGTAACCCGCTTACGCACGCTGGTATTCTTAGTATCAGCCAGAAGTAATTCCTCGACCAGTAATTCAGATTGTTGAAGCGGACCAGTTCCGTATTTGAATAAACTAGCCAGAACTTTATTAGGGGCTGAAAGTTGTATATATTGTTATATAAATATAACTTAGTGTGCAACTTTGTTTTGATTTTGGAGTCAGGTCATTAATAGGAATTGTTGCGCTCTACTCTCGGTAGACCCAACAATATAAATTATAAATTAGTATTAAATGTGGGAGTTGGAAGAAACACCTACAGAGCCTCCACACATAAATACTAAGAACAGAAATCAAAAACACGCACTAATTGGAACAAATTATTTCAACGTCGAATTACTAAGCGTAACCGAAATTATATTTTACGAAGATAATCGAAATTATATGCTGCAAGAATAATCGAAATTATATGCTGCAAGAATAATTGAAATTACGTTGTACGAAGATAATCGAAATTCCATTCTACGAAGCTTAATTGAAATCATATCCTGCCAAGCCTATCTGAAGCTACTTCGAAATCACATCTTCCGAAAACTATTTGAAACTTACTACGATTATTCAGGAACATTGCGTCAATCTCTAATTGTTTAGCCAAGTAAAATTCAATTCATTATCATAGTTCATATAATTAATAATTTCTAAAAAATATTCTAAAATCCTTAATTAAATATTTAAAAGCATCAATAGTAAGTAGCAGCTATACTAATGCCTTACTACCAACTAATCTAACCAAGATACAGAGAAATGGCCTAAGCCTAAAGCAGAAGGCAAAATCACTATAAACCTATCTTCAGACCTTGATAACAAAGTAATTTCATTTCAATTGCAGAAGATGTAATTGTCTGATATAAAATTTTATTCACAAAAACTCTTAATTTTTTAACAGAAAAATTTGAAAACTTAGGGGAGCGTTATATTTGGATATGTCTAAAAAGACCAGTTTTTAAATTTAAAAGTAGGGGGAGCATTATACTTGGGTGATTACGGTATTTTAAAATGGCTTGTAGATCTATGCCTTCTATGGTCTCGACATATTGGAGATCCATTGTTTTTTGGGAGAAATAAATTGATTGTTTTTCCATTGAAATTTTTTTTGGAATTTTTATTTTTCTGGACTTCAAAAATTGAGACTGGATATTTTAAATGAATAAAATTTTATGTGAATTAAATTTTTAATTCAAATTTAATTCTAATTTAATTCTAATTTTATATAAAATCGTATTAATATAAATTAAATATTCAACATAATTTTTCATGTAGGAATACTTTTGTACATCCAATAAATATTATACAGGATGGAGCAAAAGTAAGGGGCGTTGGCACATAAATTATTCAATCACTTATTTACCTCTTTTATATACGCTGTTTTTATTAAATTTGGCTTGTTAATATGGACGCGCGCAGTTTGAAATGATTAATTCAGTATTTTCATTGGATTTCAAACCTTACGTTAAAAAAAGATCCTCCGACATCTCTCCGTCTTTGAAGAATTATAATGGAAGCTGTGTGTTGTACTAAACTACCTTGAAGAATTGAAAGAAATAATAACCAACGCTCTTCACTTAATTACTCAGGAACTTTATCGCGAAGTGTATTCATCGATGAAGAACAGAGTTTTGAAGTGTATCAAAGGAAATGATGGACAATTTAAGTATTTGTAAATAAAAGTATTGCTTTTACCAATACCTTAAATAATATGCACGGTACATAAGCCAACTCTGGTCAACCCTATATATTGTCACTTAAATCAATACACTATTATTGTTCGATTGTTGCAGTTATAAAAATTTTAAATAACCTCATAAACCAACACATAAATGTAATGAAATGATATCTCTTTATATGGATAACAAAGACAATTTCTAAATTATTCATGGTACCTATCTCTACTGTTCCATTAAATTGGTTTATAGTATTCTTAAATTGGTAATTTTTAACTAATCAAATTTTGGTTTATAAATTTTATTTCTTTCACGTAAATAAAAAACATAATTTCAAAAAATATAAAACTTCCAATAATAATAAAAAATTTGCAAAATACACGATGCTCTCCAAATTTATTAAATTTCTGGGTTTTCTTTAGCGTGGCCTTTCTTTCATTCCATCCCATTAGTTTTTAGGTTTTTCATTCGTGTCACTTTTATTTTTAGTCACCAATATCTATTTAGTTGGTTTTGCATATTTTTGGGGTTTTCTTTTGGTTGGATTTTCCTTCAGTTAATCCCAGGTTTATTTAAGGTATTTTCAACTTGTCTTTTCGATTATATTCAATAATATCTCTTTAGTCATCAAAATCTACTAGTTGATATTTCATGTCCTGCCGTTTCTGTTTCGACATTCTTTTTTTTCCATTGATCATATGAACTAACAGACATGTGTATTTATTCATCTTCCTTCGTTCCACCACCAGAGTATAACACTAATTTGACAATTATTAACTCTTCTAAATTTCTTGAAATTTTGCTTTTTGGCTTCACAATTATTACATCTATACTTTTACTAAAATAATAAATTAATTAGAATTTTCCAAACGAATTTCAAATTTTTAAGATTAAACATTCTAATAAAGAAAGCTTTTTATAGTACACAAAAAACTCAATTTTGTCTAAAAATAAAAATAAAAATAAAAACCTGAATAAAATTGCAAAAGAAAACTTTATGACATAAACGACAAAAACAAATGCACAAAAACAAAAAAGGCACATCACAAAGAAAACTAAAACAAAGTAAATAAAAACTACAAATTCAAATATACGGATCACGCTTTTCTAGTATATAATCTTGCATTATATCAGCAATTATCTGTTAAATTATTTTAATATATTATTATTTTCTAGAATTATTTCATTTATTTTGAAAATGCTCACAGGTAATTATATTGCTATCTCTTTTATTTTCGTCAAAGTCTTGTCAACAATTTGATGACAAATTTTAGTAAAGTTCATCTACAGTCATCCACTAACAACCTGATCTAATATATTTGGGTTCACACATTGTATAAATATCTAATGAATGTTTTTATTACAAATTGTTCTTTGGTATTTGGAACCAGAATCTATCAGTGCAAAAAAAAATGTTACAGAATTGTTTAACCCAGTTGTTATTCGATTCATATCACTCATGTTGATAACATTATTATCTATATGATTTTTTGAATTCGTTAAAAGATTTTGAAATCTACTTGATCCTAATCAATTTTTTAAAAAATATAAATCAATATATTATTTGTTTTTCATTATTTTTTCTCCAGTTCGTTCTAATGGTAAAGAAAGCGATTCTTGATAACTTTCAATTAATTGTATTTCGACCCAATTTAATCAAATTTCAAATGTAAATAATTTTTAAAGATTTTAATATTCTAGTTTATTTGATTTTTGATGTCGCACAAAATAAAATTGTTTTCGAATAATAAAATCAAAAATTCAAAATGTTTTAATTTTTACTTCAAATAAAAGTTGTTTACATAAATATTGTATTTGGTTATTCAATTTCATTTTCCTCATTTTTAGACGATATGAAATTATTATTATTATTATTATTATTATTAATAAGTAAGTTTTCAATTCAATTTCAGATAGCTGCTCATGACGATAGGACTTTTGAAATATTGGATTTTATTTTCAGATTGTATTGATTTTACGCAAAGCGCTGGTCGTAAATGTGTTGATCTAGATTGCTATGGAGCGGAATGTGAGGATGGATTAACAGTGTCAGAATGTCTCTGCAATATCCCATTGCTAGATGTGGAGAAGTGTAACCATAGTGAGTATTATTGGTTTTTGTTGTATCGATTATGACATATTTTAGTCATCTCGAATGGAGTCATTGATATTAACTTCATTAATGTTCATATCCTTTCGGTGATTGAAAGGTTTGATATTTATAGCACAAAAATTGGTTACTTTTTAATAAAATTGAATGTAGTTTTGTTCAAAATTCATCCCAATTATGTCATTTTTAAAAACCTTTCCGGTAAATAATGCTCTTAATGTTTCAATGCATACACACAGATATATTTTCAGATATAATTGTAATTCACAAAGGTAGATTTCTTTCAAAACCTCTCTATCGTCGTCTTACAATTTCTCGAAATATAACAAATATGATCATACCCCGAACTAATATAACAATTAAATTACCTGATCTAAGTCAAAAAAATCAGACAAAACCCATAGAAAAGGTAAATATTATTGTAAAATTTTTAACGTATTTTGATGATATTATCCCATGTAAATCAATTATTAATATTCGATTTATTTATTATTGGTGATTTTATATTAGTGATCTCGATAATGATTCGTTGGAAATTTTTAAAAAATTGAATTGAATAGATTATTGATTTATTTTATTTCCATTATTTTCCCAAAATAATGCTTGCTCACTTGTTTGAAATGAAAATTGAAATCAATAATTGATAACGAAAATAGTTTCATTAATAATTACGGTAAATGTTAAATCGTAAGCCTGCCTGTGAAAAACTTCAAAGCATGTTTGAGGATACACGAAATTTACATGGAAATATTGGAAAATGCTCATGCTACCATAACAATATTGCAAGAAAGTAGACGATTTATAATGATTTGCATTTTGATAAAAATACAAACTCATATGATTTGAAAACTTCAAAATCAGAGACGAAGTAATCCTGAGTATTTTGGATTTTGACGACTTGGTAATCCCGTTTAAATTTTTTACGTTCATCAATATCCACACAGTCACGATAACCAACCATATAAAAGCAACATGGAATTTCAATTTGACCAAGCACGTGGTTACACAACGCACATAAACACATGGATTGACCAATCCCAGTCATGATAAATTGAATTGGCGTTTGAAAAATTAGAACAATAAATGAGAAACACAAGTACCGAACAAACAAATGTCTCACCAAGAAGACAGATGTTTAATCAAATGTGACGTTTTTTCATTTATGCCAGTGTTGATTAGCACGTTGAAGTGGCAACATTAAAGATAAATGAGGATAATTTGAAATTGATGAGTAACATATGAAGGTCAAATAGCTGTTAGTGTATGAGTTCTTTGAAATTTAAAAGAAAGCAGAGATTGCCAATAATTAATGAATTTTTCAAAAAATTATTATTATTTGTTTAAATTAATATCCTTATTTTTATTTTAAAAATAAAATCTAAGCAAATTCTTCTGGAATCAAATAAATCATTTTCGCCGTTGTCAATTGGTTTTTGATATTCATTATGAAATTAATATTGCCATTTGTTATCAAATATTAAAATCGATATTATTTTATAAAATGTAAACATTGTCGATAATGTTTTTTATGAAATTTTTGAAATTATATTTTAAATGATGTTTTTTTCATTCAGAATGTTTGCAAGGACAATGAGAAAGGTATTGTTTTGAATATTGATTTATATAGAATATCAATACACTTGTTTAGATACGAAATACAATTCTCTCGTCACCATTATCGGTGTGATGGCGGTTGTTATAGTGATACAATTTGGGTATATAATATATGATAAGTGCTGGAAGAAATTATCAAGGGAGCAGCATAGCGACGAAAATGTAAGAATATTGTGTTTTTATAATCATAATATTTTGATATTTTATATTCAATGATTGAAATAAACGAATTTTGATTTTATTTTCAGATTTCCGGTAGGGAATTATATTCAGAATCAGATAATGTCAAGAACACTGCTCTTGAACCAGCTGAAGATAATGAGGACTTCAATGTGGTGCAGTTCACGTGCTTGCCACCGGTTTGAAATTGATTTTCAATATTATTATAAATTTTTCTCATTTCAAATAAAATATAAATAATTATTACAATAATTTCTGATAAAATATTTAATATGATATCAAATGAATTATTAAAAACAATTAACAAAATCAATATTTAATTTTATTTAAAAATAATAATTTATTAAATATTTTTATTAATAATAAATCAATAAGATATAAATATCAAATTTAATGAATTATTATAATAATATTTATTATTATTTTAGAGGACAAATTATAAAAGAAATGGAGAGGAAGACACCAATTTCGTATAAACTTCATCAAACTAGCTTGTGATTTGACTATTGAACTTGCAATTTGTACAGTAACAATTATATTCGTGTGTATTTCGGTTATTTTTTTGTGATAAATTTTGTTAAAATGCATATTGATAATTTTTAAAATGAAATCGATTAAAATAATGAAATTAGATGATGGTATACCAGGTTGAGTCAAAAGTTATTCATGTTTTTATGCAGGTATTTTATTAACACAAATTGTTATAACGCTGAACA
>JBBMOY011799171.1:0-13203 GCA_037951405.1 Platydemus manokwari | reverse complement strand
ATGTTATAGCTTCTGATGGAGAATACTTTGATTAATGTTACTATGCAAAATGTACTTTAAATAAATAAATATTTTTCGAAAAAAACCGAAATTTTAAGGTTATACACCTAATATATTCAAAGATAAAGAAAAATTAGAAACACAAATTAAATCAGTTTGATTAACAAAAAAATTTTGTTTGTGTTAGTGGCTTCAATTTTAAAAGTCACACGTTAAAATGAACTGAAAAATCAAGACTCAAAAATCTATTTAAAAACAAATATTTAAACAAATAAATCTAATTTTATATTAATATGATTTTTTATAAAATTAGAATTACATCTGAATAAAATTTGAATTAAAAATTGTTTTAAAATTAAAATTTAAAATTTAATTCTTATAAAATATCTCACATCTCTCTTTATTTAAAATCTTTGGTTTTGTTAATTGTCTCTGTATTGAATCTTACATATTTCATTACACGAAAACTCTAATTCTTATAACTGTCGGGATAATAATATTTTCATGCAGGCTGCAAGCATTTTAATATGATATATCTTACATTACATAATAATGATAATAAATAATAAAAATCGTAAATAAACCCAATTTTATTAAAGTGTAGGCATGTTGGCGAAATTATATTAATAATAGGCATAAAATGTTTGAAAAATTATTATTAATCCACGTTGCTATGGCATTAATAAGCATAGTCATAGAAATTCAAATATAAATTCAAATTTCCATGACAACGGTGGATATAGCCAAGGGAATTAACAAATTAAATATAAAATTAATCATGCGCCCACATCCCAAATCACTATAAATACTGAAGTAAAATTCAGTATTTTTGTCACAAAACGACTAATCTCATAGCCATTATTATTCGAGTTCGAGACAATTCCAGTATTCAGTGATTATTATTCAACTTGTTTCAGAATCACTTTTCAGCTCCATAAATCACTTTGATATATTTCCAATGGCAAACTTAATGTTTTCAGTTGATCATCTGATATCATTCTCCGAAAGGAGATTTGTTGTCAGTCACTAACACCTCACAAAGTCGTAACTGAATTTGTGAGAATTTAAATCAAATTTCTTTAGTTTACATACCGCAGTGGGGCGCCACTTAGTTCCCTTCTGCGGTTTTTCATTACTGATAAAACTCTACAGTGCACGGCAAGTTTATCTTTCTAAAATTTATTGCATTGCACATTTGATCATTGTTATTATAATAAAGTATTTTATTATATTTTTGTTGTTCTCGATATTTATATTATTTACACGCAACCTATTAATTTGTGAAGTTTTGTGAATATATTGGTGGAAACATCAATCTCTAACTCACGGTCTCACATTTACTAATATAATAATTTAACGGTTGAAAAATCGTTGATTTATTATTAATTTATCACCAAATAACCCAACTCAACAGGTTTCCATTATATCTTTTAATATTTTCTTTTTGAATCTCATTTTTATCTTCTTTCACTCATTGATCTTTTTAGAATCGAATCCAGATATATGGTCGCCATGTTAGCCACACATTAAAAACGAACTGAAAAATCTAGACACAAAAATCTATTTAAATACAAATATTTAAACAAATAAATCTAACTTTATATTAATATGATTTTTATATAAAATTCGAATTACATCTGAATTAAATTTGAATTAAATTTGAATTAAAAATTGATTTGAATTAAATTTAAATTTAAAATTTAATTCATATAAAATATCTCACAGTTTGAATTGGGATTGATAATTGAAGCTGCTTTTTGTGTTGAACATTTATAGGATTTGGTGAAGTGAAATTGATTTAACTGTTTTGCGGAGTTCCAGAGAGGTTTGAAAATTGTATTGTTTTGGGTGCTAAAGGTTAAAATTGTTTTGAAGATTGGGACTGGAATATTAACTTGAAATTGTTTGTTGTGGGTTCGGTCCTCAACGTATTTATTGTGCGCGATAATAAGTGGCAATTTATTTGTCAATGTTATTACGCGATATATTACGGGTTGTTTTGCTTTGAATTAATTTATTATTTAGGAGGTTTAATGGGCTTTTCTTCCAAGGGGTTTTCAGGTATTATTATTTTAGATATTTACAGATAAAAATTATTATAAATATTCCTTGTATCATTGTATAAATACTATTTTAAACAGGTTTCAATAAATTGATATAAACATTCTCAGGACAAAAAATAAACACTGATTAAATAAAAATTAATGCACATGTCATACGTATTACAATAGAAATTGTTATTAACTAATGCACATAGTTTGAGCTTAAACCCGAACACCTTAATTCATTTTAAACCATAACCGTTCATTAATTTCCAGACGGTTATTGAGCTCTTTATGATTCATAAATCTCAAATAAAATAATATGACCAACGATGACATAATGCCACATCTCTTATTTAATTGCAGTTTATTGATTTTTACAATGCTTTATATTCTGTTGACTCCTTCATATCATTCTAACTCGTCGACATATCATTTAGAATTTGATTTAAGTCACCCAACGCATATATTCACTTTTAGAGTCTGATACACGAAATCTTTACTCTAACACACAAAAATTTACAATTTGCAACACGAAAAAGCTGCCTTTTCGTGGGAGAATAATATCTTATTTTGTATTCAATTGACGTTCTCCTAGGAATTTCTTAACATTCCATCTGAAAATATATTCAATTCGAGTTGTAACTACTTTTTCTAACCCGCAACAATTGATTTTTACGATTTCAGTGTCAGCCTATTAATCTTTAACTTGAATAATGAAAATGTTTAGTCGTGGCATTAATCTTTCCTTTAGATAAACAATATAAACAATTATAATAATACAAAGTTGTTTACATAAGACTTAACCCTGATGGAACTGGATTGCATAGATATACTACTTGTGTAAATTGATACTACTTATAGACAGCTTTCTTACACTTAGAACATACCAGTATCATAGAGATTGATTCAAGCTTAAACTCTATCAATGAAAAGATTGTGTCATTACCTCATCCATTATTATTATTGATGATATGCGATACAATTAATTATAATGATTGTCATAATCATGGTTATAATTAAGATTTTTAGCATTTATAGTAATAATATTAATAATCAGCATACATTTTGAAAAACTTTTGAACTCAAAAATGTGGTAACGAGTTTAAATATTAAAAAAACATAAAAATAACATAAATTAATTACTTTATAAAAACAAAACATTAGAAACTTGAAGTTGAAAAGTTAAACCGTTTTCTGATTACGCTTTGTTCACATCCTGACATGGAAATATAAAGAAAAACGTTACCCCATGAATCATTGATAATTCTTATTTTCAAGAATTAAACGAGTTAGGCAAAAAAAATCCCGGATTAAGAAAAAACATTATTTTAGAAAAGAGAATATAAGAACGTTGTCAAAGTAATTATGTTTATTTTAACTGATAATCTGAAACCACAATCCAATACCTATTTTCGAAGTAACCTGACTGCGTAAAAGCTAAAACCTTTAGTTCAATAATGATTAAATGGTAATTGATTTAACATATTGATTAAGTGATCAGAATATTGTGCAAATTGTTATTGCATAATCATATGTGTTATCGATTAAGGAAACGAACTCAATTTGTATTACAATTCTGTAACAGATATTTTTAAAAATTTTATTGTGATAAAAATAAAACTAATCCCGCGAAATGGGTTCAAATATTAGGAGATTTTATTTATTAGCGAAATAATTTTGAAATCTACGGTATGGTTTTGAAAATCAATGATTTTTGTTTTAAATTAGTGATTATTCAATTTGCAGCATTCATTTTATTCTTCTATATATATTTTAATGTCAAGTCACGATATAGAAACAATTCCGATTCCCGAAACAACTTTACGGGATTTTATCAATCAAGTCTTTGTGTTTCAGGCTCGCTTGGATAATGAGAATAATGTTAATGGTCAAGTTGCCAATAATATTATTTCTACCTTGAAAGTGGAACCCACTGTGAAGTATTGTCCATAATTTGGTAAAAGTGTAACTAAAAATTTGCAGTTTCGACGAAATAGCTGTTGATTTAAATAGAATTGCTGATGAACTTAGTATTGAATATAGTAGTTACTTTGATGAGCTAATTATTAAACTACAAAGAACATTATCTGATATCGAAACGTTATTCGGCAATGGAATCCAAATGATACCCAGGTATGTATGTATGGGTTTTAGAGTAATTATGGTTTTAAAAGGTTTTATCTAGTATTGAATCTGAAACCAGAATTTAAGTTTTTAATAACAATTTTATTTTTATATCGATAAATTGACATTTTACATTGTTGAATGTATTTTATAGATTTTTAATCGATAAACAATTAATATTCATAGATATAATATTTGTTATTATTAATTGAGTTATGATGAAACTGACGAACCATTTTACTGTAATAATAATAACTACCTAACCCACTATAGCGACCACTTTTTATCGAATATGTTCCTGGCAAGTAACAACATTGGTATCGTATTTAGAAACCACGTATGAGAAGTGAAAAATAGACAATATTAACGGATGAATATTTTTTTTTAATAACATTTAATGTTTAAATAATTCTCATATATATATATATATGAGTAGCAGTATCTATCTACGCCATACTCGGATGTTCTTCAACAAACTGGATGATCCTACATATTTCATCTTACCTTCTGGTATGCAAATTGTATTTATTCAGTCACTATTAACAAATGAAAAAATCATAAAAGTGCATTCCTGTAAGACCTCTACAGCAATCGCAGATTTAAAAAATAAAAAAATCGGCTTAAGTTGAAAAAGGTCCTAAAGTGAAATTTTAAATTTGTTGAGTGTATTGCAAAATTCTATATAGTTCATTTAATTATATTCTTTAAAAACATTTTGAATATTTTATTTAAGTATTTGAGAAGAATTTGAGTTATTTGAAATCAAATATTAAATACATTAGAGCTTAAAAATCTCCTAAAATTTGATTATTTTATAAAAAGTAAAAAGTAGGTCAAATCGCAATTTATTAAAAATTGGTGAGAACCCCTTTTTAACATCAGAAACAAATTGAGAGATATTCTAAATTATTGCATTTATTTTATCAAAATAACCAATTATACTATTAAACATGCCTGTAGTTAACTAACTCGATTTATAATTATAAAAATTTTAAATTAAAAACTCAAATATTCATATAGAAGTGTTGTGATTAGTATAGGAACTCGGTTTTAAAACTATGTTTCGTCTCTATTGGACATTCATAAAAGTGAGATATTAACTGAATTATACAAATAAATTAAACATAGCAGTTATATATAAAATTAAGTTATAAAATTACCTTATGCGCTAAAATTCATTATAACGAAAGTAGGTCAAAGGACTCTTTTCTTAACTTAAGCCAAAAATTCAAATGATATTTTAAAAGTGTGTCGATTAAAACACATTAATTGTGTAATCATGTTGAATGTACGAAATAAAGAAAAAATCAATAGATACTGATGTGCATACCAGTAGCAATAGCTACTAGATAATAAAAAATACTACTTAAATTGTAGAATTTATCAATTCTAAAAACAAAAATCCAGACTTTTGAAAGCACGTCGACATGCGTCCAAATCTAAGGTATTCCGATTCGGATATTTTGGGCTCACCTGTATGAAATATTTTTTTTAAATAAATGCATTGGGTTAAGAGCATAGACGGAACAAATCGACGCTATCCTGATGAAGCTAGGATTTAATAAGAAAAAGATAAACGAAATTGTCATAGAATGTATATGGTCGAACATAGAGACACGCTCCAAGCAATATCAATGTCACACAAGCTTCAAATGTATGTTTAAGGTTGAAAATCTAGATATGAAAATAAATTAAGACGAAGAATCAATTTCTGATAATGAAAACACCTTGATCAATAAGTAGTCCAAGGTGACTGAATGGTTGAGATCGAGAAGTTGACCTTCATAGAAAAAAAGTGGACTAAGGAAACCATCAAAGCTAAGAATCTGTGATAAGGTACCCTTTGATGCCTGAGCCAATAACTCGACTTTGGTTGATGTCGACTACTAGGATTTCATTGTTTTGAGATAAATATGGTTCTTTTATTTCTTTATCGATTTATCTATTATTCCCTTATGTATCTGATAATCTCTGAACATTGTGACAAATCATATATCTGCAGAATTTTAGACGAGAGATTATGTTTGGCTCAAATCTTTAGAGTGATCATATTTGGATATCGATTATTCAGTGCTTTTTACAATCAAAACGTACCAAATCTACTGAAAGACATCATAAATCATTTGATATCAGTTCTAAGTCGTGATTTTGTCCAGCAATTTATATCCAGTCTTGGTGGATGGGTTAGCACTGTTTCATTGATTAATGGCATCACAGCTGTTTATTTAGAATGCAATCACAACATTTCTCAATACTAAATCATCACTCATATTTGGTATTTTAGCATGCAGTTTTGCTTTTCTTGCCATTGTTTTCAGACAATGATTCTCATTGTTTCTTACTTTGGAAAATTAGCTAAAACATGTGTTTTTATTTTTATAGTATTTTCAAACAATTTTTATGGATTATTAATGTTTTCTTATCTATGGTATTAAATGTTATTTTATTGATGGTCTCATTGATTTTAATAGATAATCATTATAATGCTTGTGATTATTCGGGCTACTAATGTAGTTCACTTTTGTGTCTTATGATCTCGAGTTACTCGTTATAAATTTAGTTTATTGGTTTTTAATTCAATAAATAATCAAATATTTTATATAATTATATTGATTACACGAGAACTCATACAGTGAGATTATATGGTGTTTATGAAATTAATTAATGAAAAAAACCTATTAATAAATCGAGACGACATCATACAATGGTATGGCATTTTTACTGACAATCGGAATAGCAATTTATTTATTTTAATATCCAATAAGAGGCTAGCACACTAAATCAGTTTTTGTTAAAGCTCAGTCATAGAATCTTAAATGTTAAAATTATAATTAGTAACAAGATTAGAACTGAAACAGATTAGAATACAAATGTACTCAATCGAAAGATTTATCCAGACAAGGATTATAGAAAAGGAATAAGCCAGGTTTTGTTTTAATGAATCAGATTAACAAATTTATCCAAATCAAGACGCATATTTTAAGCAGAACATCGACTAATATTTTATCTCCTACAGCCGAGAAAAGAAGCGCGAAATGGAAAATTGAGAGATTTATTTATCACCATCTTTCTATCCGTGTGTAATAATCAACTTTTCTAATCTTATTTGGTGTGTTTTGTTTTATCACAATATATTTTTTGTATATTTATTGCCTTTGTTTTGCATTCATATTTAAAAGTGTTTTATTGAAGTCGTTAATGGTTTCAATACATTTGCTGTTATCGTGAATCATCGATAAAGATCAATGTCATTTCATCATCTTTTCATTTATGTGAAGTTCATCAATAATATCGCGATGTTGAAGTTGTTACCATTGATAATAGTCATGCGAGCACCATTTATCTGGTGCGAAAAACATCAAGGTTATAAATCAATACACAACAATTGTCTGATCATTATCAGATTTTTGTTTTTAATAGTTTGTTTTGGAATCGATTGTCGCAACTTCTTGTTGGATTTAAAAGATGGATGAGTTACATGATATTGTACACACTAAAACATAAATTAAATAAACGCACCGAAACTAAGTTATGATGTTTATTTAATATAATTTAAAATTCAAATCATATATTATGCAGGCAAAGGCAAATTTCAATGACTAAAACAGGTCTTCTGTCAATAAAGAACAATTGATCCTTACTGATGAATTGTGACACGATACGTAATTTATTTGGATCGTTGTGTACTTGGCTTTAACTTAAAATCATTATCAAGTATTTATTGTAGACAATAAAATTTTGATGAAACCAATACTAGCTAATAAAATATTTCTAAAATTAGATTGTCAACTTATTTTGTTCCGGTACCAAAATTAATTGCTAATCTCAACTCATTGGTCGATGCTATTCAAAATGAAAAAATGATAAAAATTATGAAATAAACAAAAAAAAATAAAAGAAATTTGAAAATATCGACACATTGATCACCAAAAATTTTATTAGTGAATTAAAAAATTCAAATGATAGAATATTTAAAAATTAGACAAGATTTTGAAAGTCAGAAAAACAAAAAATTAATCAAAAGATTTCATTATATTCAATTATATTTTAAGTGAAAGATTTTTAAATTTTAGTTTTTGGATAATTTTTCGTGTGTCAAAACAAATAATGGTCATTCTTTAATATATAAACTATTTGTGAAATAATAATGTTTATTGTAATTATAATAATACAAATTAGTTTGACCTTAAAAACTATCCCGTTATATTGTCTAATCTAAATAATGAATGTAAAGATTATTTTTTCTGCATTTATAGTTATATTGATTAGTAATTCCTATTTTTGTTCAGTGACAAGTAGTCAAACAGTACGATACAATGAATTACGAAATTCACCGCAATATTACGATTAATTGTAAAACAAAATCTCATTATTTTCCAGTCCTATTTCATTTCATGTTGACCTTTTGGGTTTTTGTTTTAATTAATCAAAACGTTATTTAGTATAAATATCAACTAAATTGAAACTATTTAGATTTATTTAAATTTTATTTTTTTTGTTTTCAGTAATTCTTTCAAATGATATTTTCTAGAAAATTTCTTTCGTCTTGTTTTGGGTTTTCTCGTTATATTCATAGTTCTTGCAGAGTAAGTTGTGTTAATATCTTTTGAGATATGATAAATTTCTAATTTTCTGTATCATTAAATTAATTGTAATTTTATACCATTTGGAGGTCATTTAATTAATTTTTTAATACTGACGGTGTTTGTTGTTTTTGTGTTCTGATAAATTAATCAATTTAGCACAATGTAAAGGTGGCCGTGCTAGGCGCCAGTGGAAACATTGGCCAGAATTTAAGTCTTCTATTGAAAAGATCATTAAACGTTTCAGAACTATCATTGTATGATATTCAACCCATCAAAGGGTTGGCAGTTGATCTCAGTCATATCCCTAAACCACCCAAAGTAATAGCTACTGAGTCTACTCAAGATGGCCTTAACGAATGTATAAAAGGTTCGAATATTGTCGTGATTGTAGCGGGAAATCCTCGAAATCCAGGTAAGCTGCAAATTGAAAATCACATTGTCCACTGTCGAAATTAGGCATGACACGTGCTGACCTATTCGCAACTAATGCCTCCATAGTATCCTCACTTGCTTACCAGTGTGCAAAAGTTAATCCCCAATGCATGCTCTGCATAGTAACAAATCCCATAAATTCACTCGTGCCCATGGTAGCCCAGATATTTAAAACGCTAAACGTTTATGATCCTGCACGCTTATTTGGTGTGACAACTCTCGATTCCGTTCGTGCCAATACGTTCGTGGCTCAGGCCAAAGTTAAAAACTCTTTGCTAAATATGATTTAACTTCTCAATTCAGGGCTTGATGGCTAATGAATTGTTTGTCCCGGTCATTGGCGGTCATTGTGAGACCACTATGATACCGCTTATTTCTCAATGTGTTCCCGCTGTGTCTTTCCCCCCGGTTTGGCTAAAATTTTATGGATTTCGTTGATCAATTTTTTTTCATTTTAGGCTGAACGAATGGCAATTACAAAGCGCATTCGAACTGCTGGAACCACTCTACTTGAAGAGAAGGCGGGCAAAGTAATCGTTTTTTCTGTATAGACACGTATATAATAATCATGGTTGCCAAGGAAACGTGTTTTGATTTATTGATTCCACAAGATGCCATAAAAAAATTTTCATGGGTTTTCTTGTCTATTAGGATTTATAAGTTTAATTAGAAATTTCAGTGAGGTGCACAAATATAATTTAAGCTAAGATATTCGCGGTAATGTTATTGGATCGAAGGATGACAATATCAGATTACAATTTCATCCAATAGAATTGTTTCTTTAAAATTAATAGTAATCAATAAATTTCAAATCTCTTGATTGGCTGTTTCAATGAGCAGTCGTGAATATCATGAACCAATCAAATCGTTTAATTGAGCTCATCCCAATTTTCGTGTTGAATTATTCTTGAAATGAAAAACGCAATTTACGATGAATGCCGATTGTCAAATTTGATTAAGAATACCATCGATCGATTCAAGATGTTTACGAAAAATGACAAGAACGGAAAATGAACATTGGTTAAATATTTACATAATCCAGATGGTTGAATGGCAAAATAATATTGAACTTACAAAATCGGCAACACTGAATGTCACACGATTCAATTAATAACATTCGAATGTCAACCATTTTGAACCACATGGTCTGGTCGATTTGATTAACATCTCATTCATTCAGGGTTCAGCCACTCTGAGTATGGCATATTCTGCTTTCAAATTTATTACAGCGCTCATCGAAAGCATACAAGGCACGAAAGGTATTGTCCAATGTGCATTTGTCGAATCACCGGGTGGACCGTGTGAGTACTTCGCTACGCCACTTGTCCTGGGAGTAAGAATTTATTTGTCTGTACTCGTCCAAAAATTTTTTTTATTCCATTCTCAATAGCCAAATGGTATCCATAGAAACATTGGAATCGGCAGTTTGATTGAATTTGAAATGTCACTACTGAACGCTGCGATACCAGAGCTTAAGGAAAGTATTCGAAAGGGTAAAGAATTCGCCGACACTTATTTATCATCAATAAAACATTCGTGACCGGTATGGATGAATGTCTGAGAATGTAAAATTATAGTGTCTGCCCAAAAAATTGTTGCTATGCCAATATGTAGTGGTTATGATGAATGATACACCCATTTGATATTTGAGCTTTTTTTTGTTAATGTTGTAGCATTCAAACAGAACTATTTAATCGATAAGACTGTTTTTCAGTAGAAATATATTTAGTCTATTGTTTTTTTTATAAATATTTATCGTCTCTCTTTACCGAGAAAACATTGAGGCAGTGGCTTGTTTTTGGATTTGTAGAGTTGTTTGCATTTATTTTCACATGCCTCGCTTGCCATTTGACATGTGATAGGGCAATCAATCAATTGGTTGAGAGAGCAATTGTTTTTGCAATCATAGGTATCGTCTTCACATTGCGTCAAGCATCGAGCATATTGGGCCATTTGTTGACATTGTGAAATGTTAAGAGTTACCAGTATGGCCAGCAGTAAACAGTAATCTGGTTTCATTCAGAACTCGAAGTGTGTAGTCTAAAATTAAATAAATCCAAACAATTGACTCAAAAAATATTCATCATCGGCACCGGATAATAATGATCGATTAATTGTTTTAATGTACCCGTTAAATTTATGAGTGGCTATTAAAACAAATACTATGGTTTCAGATCTTGAATATTGTATCGATCAATCAATCAGCGGTGTTTTATTCTTTTCTCTAATATCACGTGATTCCAATATGCATATTAATAAAATAATTTAAAGAAATTCTTGCTAAATGTCAAGGTTCAATCCAATAATGCCAATTGTATGAATCCACATATATATTGTTGATAAAATTATTAAATCATCTAATCCATGTTAGATGCTTATTGTTTATCTCACAATGGCAGTTAGCTGCCATTGTATTGAATAAATATTGTAATGGCTTTACTATCAACAAACATAAACATCTACAATTCAATATTCTCATTACAATGTAAAATTTAGGGAATGAATAGAGTGTCTAACAATATTCAGTACTAACTACTGATTACTGTGATTTTTATTTGGAATTTTTAACGATAAATCACCTCATCATATCGTGACGTTTAATCAATTTTTGCACGATGAAATGGAATATTTATCTTCGCAAAACTACTACAAAAAATTCATCAACGAGACATTTATTATAAGAAATTTCTATTTTCTTTACATTTCATTCGATGCTCATTAACAGAAACTATTATAGAAATAAAATCCATTGATTAATTATTGGTTTTTATAAATTTAAATAATATTACAATAATCATTGTAAAAATAAATTCTTACGGTTAATTTGGTCAAATTGTGATCAAGGAGTTATGAAATAATGAACATTATGTTATGGCATAAATATCATTCCTCTTTTAGCTTATCAGGCAATTGATTCTATGAATGGATTGAATGAAATTTATTTAAAACAAACTCAGCATGGGATTATAAATAGTTTTCATAATTGTCTCCAATCTCATCCATATGATGGCACAACAATATCAAATTTAATATACTGATTTCCAACATGGAAGTACAAATTAAATGTTCTATTTGACTTTATTTATTATTTGTTTTTTCATTTAAAGTTCTCAATTTAAAATTCCAAATCTCGATTGCTATCGAGCTTATTATAGTTGGCAGTTTCTTGTTCGTGACCATTAAAGATATCAAATTTTATAAAACAAAAACTGTTGACTACGAACTTATAATTCAAAATCTTTTTATTGTTAGGAAATTTTCATATAGATAAATTGAGACAAAAATAGACAAGCTATAGAATTGTTGTGTTAGATTTGTGTAACAATGGCAACATCAAAAATTACTCACCTTGACGGTAACCAATCAACAGTAGCCAAATATTCAATGAAACTGATAAATCTTATTGATTACTGTCGAACTGCTAGCAGTCAATAAACATGTTACGTTCGGGCCTTATAATTTTCTTAATATCAGTCATATTTGTATTTATTATCACTTAATCGGTCTCAATGAGTTCTTGACCCAAGCCGCAGGTGTAATGAACTTTGTTGTTATTTTATTCGTCTTGCACAACAAGAGTGATATAGCGATATTTCTTTGATATCAGTCTCAGTTTAAGTACCTTGTCTTAATTATTAAACTCACTGACAAGTATGAAAATGGACAATGATCTATGATCCTTATTACACATTTGGTATTCGTATTTATAATTTTATGCACAATCAATTCTTTTACCTTATTGTTATTTGTTTATTGTTTCGTCAATTAATTATTATTATTTGGCAAAATGAACCTGAGTTTCCTTCGTTCACGGTATTTCAATACCCAACGATATTGAATAACTTTTTGTACTAGTAGGGATTTCAATATAAATAAAAAATAAAAAGATTTATAATAATTATTATTATTAAAATTGTAAATTATCAATTTTTTGTTTAACTAATTTGGTTGAATATAATTTATGAGTTCTAACTTTTCAATTGGAGTATAAAACGTGGTTTATAAAAAAATAATAT
>JBBMOY011798060.1:0-13207 GCA_037951405.1 Platydemus manokwari | reverse complement strand
ATAATAATAATAATAATAATAATAATAATAATAATAATAATAATAATAATAATAATAATAATAATAATAATTGAATAGCTTGGGTATTCGAATTTAGATCTCGAGCAAGCATTTAAGATAATCCAATGTATCTTTTCGCATAATCAATGTCAGCTTAAAGATTATCTTCGAAACAGATTGGCGAAACATTATACTTTGACAATTTTTTTTATAATTATGAATTATAGATGATATATCTAGTTTAAAATTAAATCTATAATGAATGCAATAAGAATAAATATAATTGAGATTACGACAAATATAATTTAATGTTACAAATATAAAATTATAAATCACATTCAGATATCAGTGATACAGATATAAAATGACAATTTGTTATTTAAATGAAACAACAACCAGGTTTTAATTAGCTTTAAAATAGGGATCTACTGTTCTCTGTTAAATTTATTTTAAGTTTACTGTGCTTGCACAGTAATAGTCCTGGTCACTGATTAGTTTTCTTATGGTTGGGGCATTAACCCCTCTTGGTTGCATTAGATTTTAAGCAGTAGTTAAGAATTAATTTATAAAATGGTTGGACCGAGTCTGATCCATTTAATTTAAAGATGACAAATATTTATCATAGAAATAATAAAAAATTTCAGTTAAAACCCCATGAAAATTACTTTCATTCTGTTTTCAAATAAAACAATAAAATTGGCGACGTTTTTCTTAAACACTTTGCATTAATTGACGTACATTTTTATACATAGTTTCTGAAAAATTTTCTCTACTTTTTGATTTCTTCTCAGAATGTGCAATTAATTATGACAATTCAAATGCTTTGGGGTAAAATATTGATTAAATAATAATACGTAATTCAATAATGTGAATTATGGCAAAACTATGAAAATGTAACTCTGTATGCCTTTTGCAATTTTTTTAGGGTTAATTTATAATGTTCTACACTTTGCTTACTTCTTTATCCATTTTCATCGTTTTTATTTCGTATTACTATTTTTAGTTATTACCATTTTGTCATTCTATTTTTGCATTTTATAATTTTTAAATTCGCCTTTTTATCTATTTTTAGTTATATCTTTAAAAAACTTTATATTAATTATTTTTTCTGATTGTATTTGGATCAAGTACTCACAATGAATAAAATCTATCAATATATCCATTAGAACAAACGTATCAACGAAAACAAATTCGAACAAATTGTAATAAAATAAATGTTAATAAATAGCCAATTATCTATTACCGCATTCAATAAGTAAAGGCAGAATAAAATAATCATAAAGAATTAATATAATCGCAGAATACACCAAGCATATATTTAAATTATCTCTACAGAATAAATTTGACCATAGAAAATATTTCTCTACCACAGTAAATTTTCTCTGCCGTGATAAATTAGTGCATAGAAAATATGCGTATCAGGCAATGTTCTTCTAATTTTTGCTAGTCTCTGTGCGCAATATTTGGTGTTGTGCAAAATATAACTAACTGAAATTAATTGTGTGCCATGTGTGCACAAGAATAAAGATAAGACAAGAATAATAAATAATAAATTGAAAAAATAGAATGCGGAGAATCTACATTTGAAATTTATAAATAATTAACTCTAAAGGACGCAAATATTTTTTAACACTTGCTTGGAATGAAATAACAACTTCAACAATATTGAACTGTTTTAGTCATGCTAAATGGACCAATAATGAAAGTGGTGAATTTACAATAGAGTTTGTTAATAATTTTACTGAGTTTTTTTCTAAAGCACGGATAATCCCCTTGGTGAATATGAACTTATGAATTTAGTTTTTATTGAAGATTATGTAATTGTTGAAGAAGAATTTTAATTTGAAAATAAAAATTAGAAAGAAAATATTGGAGTTCAAGAAGCTTTTACTAATAATGACAAGTCAAATGAAGATGAAAAAGAATCATCAAATAATGACGTTCATAATGTTGAAAGTGTTTCTAGAAAGGAATCCTATTCTGCTACTCAATTAATAAAACAAATACTTAGACATGTTTGATTCTAAAGTTATTGAAGGAATGAATCATAAAAAAATCGAAGAAAAATAAAAGTATTTGCACACTAACAAATTAAATGATAAAAAAGAAAAAGTACATTTGATTGTTCTTCTTTATTATTTTTCTTATAAAAAACTCCTCTTAACTGCCACGCTTTTCCAATTACCCAAAAGTAGCGGTTAGAAGGAGGAATACTGTATTTATAATGGCACAAAATCACATAAAATTATAAATGTTCCATACAAGTGAGTTTGTTAAAGTTCATGATCGATATTTCTATACAATACCATTGTTCAGGTCCTTAAATTTAAAATGCAATAGTCAGGCTCATGTTGCTTCAAATTAGAAAGATGAGAGATGTTTTAACTTTAACTTAATCGTTTTAAAGCACTATTTCAGATATATTGGGGTTAATAATGATTTTTTGATGATTAAAAATAAAAATGAAATTAAGAATTAAAAAATGTGGCAAAAAGTTAAGAAAGAACATGAGAAAGTTAAAAGAAAACTATCGTGAAGAGTTAAAAAATTTGTCTGTTAACAGTAAGTTAAAGAAAATTAACGCTTAACAAAATAACCCTATAAAAAAGCTAACCTAAAATATGGCAATGTATAAACGTGAAATTTACGATAAAGATGGTAAAAATCAAGGTGATTCCATCACAAAAATTTATTAAAATTTGAAAAAAGCACATTGTTCGAATATTTAAAGAAATTGAATTTCGAATATTATCTAACTTCCTTCTCCCGTTGTTTTTAAGATCTTTTTCATCCACTCAATTCTTCGAGGTTTTGCCTGTCCCTGGAAATCACGAAGCACTTGATGTGGTGCTTAAAAATTTCAAAATTTTATGAGGACCTTCATAACGACCTTCTTTCTTCTTTATCTTGCGCGATTCATTCTTTACTAAAACTTCTTTTCCAACTGCGAAATTCGACAATCTCTTTTTACAGCATCATTTCATTAAATTTGTAGCCACCGATTTTAGCTGGTTGTCTGTTTATTTGATGATCTGGTTGTGGTGGCTTGGTTCATTTAATTGTAATCCATGCATATTAACTCGTCTTCCAAACAAAATTTCAAAAATAGAATATCAAATTGAGCTTTGATATATTGTATTGATGATAAATTCTATTCGAGGTATTAATTTATCCCAAGCCAGTTTCTCTTATCCCAACGTTGTTACCACCTTGTCTCGGACCGTCCTAATCATTTTTTGGCCAAGCCATTTGCCTGATATTGGTATGGAGATGTAAATTCTTGTTTAATTCCAAAACATATCTCTAATTCCTTCATTTTCCTTCCTCAGAAGACTCTACCCCGATCAGTGAGCACTGATTTTGGAGCTGCATACCTATAGATCCAATTATCGATAATGACTTGGAAATTATTGTATAGTATTGGAGAATAAGTGGCACCAAGCTTACTAGCTTGCTGAATCTATCCACAATAACCAACAGATACTTGGTTTTACTCATAAGTTTCCCAAAGTACGCAAAGTCAACAACGATCTGTTCCAAAGGACCAAATTATTCCTTAGAATCATAATTTCTTAAGTCTACCCAGTGTATACCTTCCGTTTAGCACAAATATCACAATTCCGTATTCGTGTTCATTGCTTCGTGACGAGTTTGGCTAGAAGTAAATCTTTTGAATATAATCGTCCAATTTCTCATTACCGATATGGCATAACTTCTCATGAAGGTATCTCGTTAGTTTTTACTAATGAACCTCTGACACAACAATTCGCTTCTTTCCACTCTCGTCATACACCACCATATCTTCAACCAATTCATATTTCTCTAAACTGTTAAAATATTTGCTTTTCTTGACCGCTGCATTGATTCTTGTTTCAGTTTTCTGTAACCATTTACAAATGGAACCAATGTCACTATCTTTGTTGAATCTTCTTCAGTTAGTCATTATTTGCAATGGAATACTCGACAATATTAATAAACCGAATTTTTGTTTTACCTTCTTTAGCTTCTTGGTTCTGAGTTAAGCACTGTGAACAAAATGCCTTGCTGATCCCTGAAAGTCCATCCGTATTTCCATGATCTGATCCCTTCTGATATTGAAGTTCGAAATGGAATCCGGATAAGTTGGCAAGCCATGTTTGAAGCTGAGGGCTAATAGGTTTGTTAGTTTTCTTCATGTATGCCTTGTGATCGATGCGAGTCACAAATTTCTTTTCCACTAGATAATACTTAAAATGCATAGTAAACTCGGGGACTGCCAAAAGCTCTTTTTTCGTTACGCAATAAACTTTTTCATGACTGTTAAGAGTTCTGGAACCATAGGCTACTACTCTCTCTTTTCCAGTGTCATCCAGCTAGCTTAGAACGCCTCCAATTGCTCCGAAACTAGCGTCTGTATCTAAAATTATCTCTTTGTATGGATCTGGAAAGACCGAAATCGGAGCTGTGCATAAATGTTCCTTTAGATTTTCAAAACTTTCCTCACACTCTGTACTCCACTCCAATTTCTTTCCAGTCATCATCGTGTATAACGGAGCTGTAATTAATGTGTAATATTTGATAAATTGTCTGTAATAATTACATAATCTTAGGGACGACCTAAACCGTGTTATGCGACCAGGTTTAATTTCTTCCTTAATCTGCTTTACTTGATCGTTATTAGTTTCTATACCTTCTGCACTAACCGTATGACTCAGGAAATTCAATTTTCTTGTTCCAAATACACATTTTTCGGGATTAATTTTCAAATTTAATGATTTGATTAACCTGAATACCTTATCCAGCTTCTCATTGTGTTCCTCTATTGTTGTTCCATACACTAAAATATTGTACAGATAAAAAAGATGGCCTTTGTAAATCAAATTCTTGAATATCGTATTCATTAGACTCCAAAACGTTGCTGGTGTGGTACGCAGTCCAAATGGTAGTCTGTTAAAACAGAACTGCCCAGTTCTAGTGCTGAACGCCGTTTTCAACCTAGAACCTTCCTCAAGTTTGACCTGATAATATCCTTGGCCTAAATATATCATGGGAAATACTGTCGCTCCATACACTGAGTCCAATAACATTTGGATATCAGGTACCGGAAAAGAAAACTTTTCGGTCTATTCGTTTAGTTTTCTGAAGTCTACACACATCCTGATCAATCCATTCTTCTTAGAAACAACGACCAAGGGAGAATTGTTAGTTAAGACTGTTGCTATATCAAAGATTTAAATGGGTGTCTTGAACTCGATTGTGTTGTCACCACAGGTTTGGCACTTCCTGGTCTTGGATAGAAATAAGTTTTTACCTCTGAATGCAAGATGAAGATTTAAATTGCAGTCGATGAGGTACTGCAGTGAAATCAATGGCTCATGTACTCAACCATTTCATTAATATTCCTTATGAGACAACCTCTAAGCATAATGCAGTGCATGCAATTTTGGCTAAAATGTTAACTGCTTTAAGATATAATGTCGTTGTCGACTGCTTGCCAACTGAGGTGAAGACTTCTTTACATATTGACTTAATAATTCGAAATCTGGGTAGCAAAAAACATATCTTCCTTGAAGACTTTAAGGTCCCATTTGATACGGAAGAAGGAGGCTAGACCTCTAATAAACAGTTCCTTCATTATGTTTACCACACAGTAACAGACAAAATGACGTCTTGTACATACATAAACATGATACCATTTTACATAATTTCTATAATTAATGTTATTTCTATTGTTTGTAGAGCACATCTATCTTAATTGCTAAGATCACCTTGTCATGGAGAAAACCATATATAAATGGATTATAAGATATGGAATAAATATTACCTTGCATTGTCATTTTAGATCAAAAAAGAAATTCGCCACGGAGATGAGTTTTATTATTGTTTCATAACCATATTATGTTTTTTAGATTGTAGTCTGGTAATTAATGAAGTACGGGATGATCGCGGAAATGGAAGATTAGGCTAAAGAAAAGTACAGAGTGAACATATTCATGCCTGTGAAAATCGACTACGTCTTAGAAAATTCTGACTATAAAAATTAGAATTCCTGACTTTAAGTATCAAACGAGAAATTTATGTTTTGTAATAAATCTTTGCATCTTATGGATTAAATAAAAATTCGTAGAGTGTCTACGAATGACTCATTACTTCCTACATAAGGCAATAATCGCAATTATTACAGACACAGCTATTGTACAATTATTATATACTAAGTCAGACAACGATAGAAGCGTAATAACACATAATATCAATATTACGATCCAGCAGAAGAGAGGAATATCAACTGCATTAGTGGCGTGGAGTACACGTACTGGAAGACGCAACGCTTTCGGAAGATTAAGTAAGCTTTAATAATTGTAAAATCATCAATTATTTATAACAACCGCATATTCTTCCAATCCATCGGGTAAATCCCAAAGCTCTTGAACAAATTGGTTTTACTCCTCTCAATAGTTTATTAACCATTAGCTTTTCCAGTATTTGTAGCCAAGACTCTTGTCGTTTAATTGTATAAACGTATTTGAAAAAATTTGTTATTAAGTACATAATTGTATTTCGTTGTCATATTTACAAAAGTGCATCTCAAATCGAACATTGTTCTAACGTTGTTGGCAAGTGCCATAAGATATCATCTCATTTAGAGTAAAATTATCACCTTCAGTATCAATTCATTACCTTTTAGTAAGGTGTGGTTGAGGCAGCTAGGAATTAGAAAAATTTAATTTGTTATAAAATCAATAAAGAGTCTATAGACTCCCATCCGGTCTCCATACGTGGATTAGAGTTGATCGAGGCTATAGAACATCATAATATTATGTTCGTGATTACATGTGTTTCATTAGAACTCCAGAGTTCTGATTAGACTCAGACATTGCCAAAAAAGTGTCAATAATAGTTGTTATAATAAAACCTAATAAAACCAAAGACCCAAAAAATCAACAATATCATTGAAGTGACTTAGAGTCAATAGCCGAAGATTGACGTTATTTGTTAAATGGTAGTGTGAATTTCCGCTTAGAGTTATCGATAGATTTAACTCATTTTAGCAATATCTGTTTCTGTAAAATATGTGATGGATTGCCGAGTTATGTATATGTAATTCATTTTCATTCTCATAATCATTTTAATGAGCTCATCTTAGTTGGCGTGCACTAATGTGATTATGAAAAATGATCCTGGACCACTTTTCGGATTCATTTGGAAGCTCGTCTACAAATCATATTCAGTATTTGTAAGCAGAATTATTATATTGTTTTAATTAACAACCATTATTACATTTTATTTTCAATTTTAACATTCTCTATATTCGTTTCAATCCTCGAAAACTGATCCATTATGAATCATAAAACTACCCACGAAGTTCGAAGAAATTTTTTAGGTATTCAAACCAATTCTTATTCTTTTTTCATATCGCACAACAGTGCCATTGGTTCTCTCCGGCTGTTGTTATCATTTTCAGCTCACCGCAGCTTTGCCTTTTTTTAATTCGTCGATTGCACATTTCATAATTTGTATTATGTTAGAGTTGGTTAACATCACCCAACCAAATATTCAGTTTGCTCTAAGACCTTTGGTGGAATCATCCAAAATCTTTTTAAACTTATCATACCAATTTAACGGATAATCCATCGATAAATTATTATTGAATTATCCTTACTCATCACCAAATTCCTAACACAATAAATTTCCATCACTATATATAAAGTCTGTAATTAATCTGTATTCTCCGTTTTCTAACTTTATCCATCGTAATTATAGTGGTCCATCTACCAGTACAGTATCCGAAGCACACACTGACTAAAAATCCTTTTTAAATGCCTTAATTTTTCTGCCTCTATTTTCAATTTAAGTATGGAAATCTTTGTTTCTTTTACAGCAATTTATAATTACTATTTCTCATTATTACTTATCAAAATTATTTATGATTATTATATTTTTACATTTATGAATGACATAGATTATTATTACTTTATGTGCGTTACTATTTCCACGTATAATTAGATTATTTTAATGCAATTAAGGTGCAAAGATTTATTACAAAAAATAAAAATTTCTCATTTAATACTCAAAATCAGAAATACTGATTTTTATAGTCAAAATTTCTAAGTAATTGTCGATTTTCAAAAGTATAGAAATGTTAACTGTGAACTTTACTTTAGTCTAATCTTATATTTCCGCAATCACCTTGTATTTCATCAATTACTAGACTAAAATCTATAAAACAGAATATAGTTATTTATGATTTTTGTTATAAGTTTATACGAGTGTAATAATTATCGATATATTATCATTTTTATCATCATCAATAATAATGAATGTTATTATGTTATCCCAAAATTATTTCCAAACAAATGTACTAACATAACTTAAAATGAAAAGCCAAGTTTCATTAAAGCATTAAAAATTGTTTCCAAGTTTTGTTATCAACAAAATCAGTTTTATTACAATTAGTTAATAAAATAAATACATTATACCAAATTAAGCAATTTAGATCTCACTACAACGTACTGGTCCATAAGTACGTTATTTACATTTGACGAAATTCAAAGTTTTTTGCTTTCGCTAAAAGATCTTTTGGATCTTATCGGTTATATGGGCGCAAAATTAATTATATAGAATTATTATATGAGAATTATTATAGAATGAGCATTTCTGCATATTCTTGAAGCAGGCAAAATATGACGTTCTCCAAAAAATTTAACAGCGGTTTCTTCATCCTTAATTTCGCGAACTAATTTAATAAAATTCATTGATATATTATATAATTAATAGTCATACTTAAATTTGCGCCCATATAACCGATAAGATCTGATCTTTTAATTGTATTAAAAGAGAAATGTGAGTGCCATTTTCAAATAGAAGCACATGAGAGTTTCTGACCCCTTGTGTAAAGTAAACCGACTTTATACTTAGCAAATTGAAATAAACTTATTCGAACTTAAAATATAATTTCAAATTAATAAGACAAGTATTTTAATAGGATTTTATAATTCTAGTTTTAATATAATTTTACGAACATAATTTTTCTTTAATATTAATTACAATACAAATTAATTGTATTTATATATTATATAAATAAAAATGATTTTATTTTCAAATTAATTATTGAATCTTAAGTAAAATAAAAAAATTTAAAGTTAAAAATTAATTTTAACTTATATTTTTCTAAAAATATGTCAAAATTTACTTCTACTAAATACTAAATAGATTCAATGAAATATTGGAGAGTTTTAATTTGTAAAATTTAATATATTGTTTGTTTATTTATAATTTTTGTTTCGATACCATTATATTAATCATGACTGATTATGATTTTAAAGGTCTTTTATTATGCAATTAAAAATTATCTATTTTTCTACTAATTAAGAATCGAAGGTAACAGGCCATGTTAAATGGTTTAATACAAAATCTGGTTATGGATTTATCAAGAAAGACAGTGATGGTGCAGATGTTTTTGTGCATCATTCGTCTATTACTGCTTCAAATGCAAACTCATTAGCTGATGGTGAAGAAGTACTTTTTGATGTAATTGAAGGTGCTAAAGGTCTTGAAGCACGAAACGTTTCTGGTCCAGGTGGTGGAGATGTCATTGTACGTGTATTTATGAATTTCCATGCCCAGATTATTTCATTTATTAGGGTGGAAAACCTTCATTTCAACAAAACGACAATAGGTCAAATATGCGCAGAGGTGGACCGAGAAATGATTTTAGAAATCAACCATACTCCAGAAATGGAGGTGGTGGAGGTCAACCTCGAAGAGATTATAATGATAGACAAGGTGGTGATATTCAATTTGGTAGATATGAAAACAACGATGGTGACAGAAGAAGACCACCTGGTCAAAGTTATAGTAATCGAGGATATGGGAATTCTAAAGGAGGTTATCCTAACTATGGTCAAAGAGATGAAGGCTCAAGTAGAGGTGGTGGCCAACGTTATGGCGGTAGAGGAGGAAATTACTCCGGTGGTTATGACAATAGAAATAAAGGATACGGAAGTGGCGATAATTATGATTAATTATCAATTTGTATTGTCGGTATTATTTTCTGAGGATGCATTTACCTAAGAAGCAGTGCCGCGCAATTAACAAATACGATGTACCTGTTTTAAATAATTAAAATTTATAAATGTATTTCACTGGTCATACTTTAAATTTTTATTTTCAACCTCGATGTGAATGCAGGCAAGATCGAATTATTTAAATATATTGAATTTGGTAAGGATCGATGTCTTTAAAAATGAGATGGGATCGTCGACACGGCTGTTATCTCGATTATTTAACAGTTGAATTATTTTTAGGTGATGGAGAAATGAGGTTGTTATTATTTTTTAATAAATTGTTGTGTTTTTTATATCTTTGGTATTTTAAAGTAAACAATGTTTATTTTTTTAAATTACCATTTAATGCAATTTTTTGGTTATTTAAACAATCAATATTCGGTATTGAAATTTAATTAATTTAACCATAGTTGAACAATTTAATTATTTTTAATTAATGCTAACTTTTCTAATTTTTGCGAAATATTCGAGTTTCAATTAATATAAAAATTAGTGTAGATAAGTGAAATACAATAAATGTTACGATGTTAATAACTCGTTTTTAATCATTATGAATAAATAAATAAGCACTTGAATAATATAAGTTATCAAATATCCATTGAACTATTTTGATTTTGTAAAATTGCAAAATAATCTTCAATTCGACATTTATTTAACTATAACAAACTATATTTAACTTTTTTTTCATGGCTTGAAAACGAATAATGTCCATGTTTAGTGTTTAATATCGACTTTTTGAATTTACAATCACATCTATGAATCTGAATATCTTTAAAACTGAGAATATTAATAATTATTATCATTAAAAGAAAATTTTATCAATATGTCTTAGCTAAGGTTCGGAACAAAATTTTTAAGCTTCCGACCTAACATTGAAATGAAGTTTTTAAAAATATTTTTAAAATTTATCTAATGATTTAATTTATGTTTAATAATTATTTTATAAAATATAAATTCTGAAATCGAGAAAATTTGATATGAAACCATTTCGAATGTACCAAAGAGAAGTGAAATGGGACGTGTGATGTTTTTAAACTGTCTATTGATGTCTCACTATTATTGGAATAAAGTAATTGCACTTAAGTAGATTTTATTATTTTTGTATTGATTTAGGAAGAATGTAGGGAATTGATTTTCTCATTGTAACATGATGAAAATGTTATAGAAGTTGAAATAAAATATTTAATATTAGAGACTTGTTTATGAGTTTGTTTTTTCCAATTAAGTTTGAGATGACATTGATAACAATACAATAAACATAAATCAAACATAATCTTTTATAAAATTAGACATTTCAATAGATGCACTGCTTTAGAGATTTTTAAATTTATGTATACTAAGATAGGTTAATGATTGTGTAATAGATGTTATTTCCTTCTGATTCTTATCTGGGTTGATTATGTCAGAAAGTCCATTGACAAATTTCAATTATGGGGTGTAAAGTAGAAATGAAATGTACACCTCTTCTTCAACAAAGATTGAAATGTCGATTTTTTACTGAAATTGGAATTATAACTAATGAGAAATGAAAACATGTATCAAGTGGATCTCTATTGCAATGTAAAATGCCCGAAATGGAAACAACAATAAATATATTTGGGTAGGTCATTCAACAAGTAAAATAATTAAGTAATCCTCAAAGGATCGATACACACTATTCGACTAGCCCGCGTGCCAAAGGACAGTTAGATTCTTTTTATATATCAATCCATATTTAGAATTCGATAATTAATTGACGCATATCAACACCAGGTAACGAACAACGAGATACATCAATTCCACGGGTGATGCAAGAGAATTTGCTAACAAACCGAAGCGTGAATGACTATAGATTAAAAAGTAAAGCCTTTAAACACTAACTGATCAGACATTATAAACCTATAAAAGTAATTGGATTTCCAGGTCTTTTTAGTCGGTAACTTTTATTTCGTTTGACTTTTACGTGATTTTCTGACAAAGAGTCTTTATGGCAATTTAACTTTCGGATCTTGATATTGTCTTGTGTCGATTATTCATTGATTATTGAGTGTGATTTTGAACAGTGATTATTGATGATGTAGTTTTTGTAAACTATTCTGATCTTCAATTATAATTTTGCTATTTAATGTCAGTTAATGCACGTAACATACAGACAAAAGACTTGTCGTTATGATATTTTTAATATCCTTCTTATGTACATTAAGGATACAATGTAGTATTGAAGCCCAGCAGTTAATGTTTTATTTGATTAGATTATCTGGATGATTATTAATAGCAATAACCATTATATTTTGGTGTCCAAATAATAAAGTTAAAGATTTTATACCATTATGATTTCTTTAAATATTAAGGTTATATCATCAAACTTTTAAAATAAATTCCTGTATAAATTTTTGAAATCTTTAATATATCATTTTTCTCATTATAGAATAAATTTCTCCTCTAATTTCTTGTCCACACATTTCCAACATGGTTTGATTTGCAAATAATTCAAGATCAGTATTTGTGTCTTCTAATCCAGATTCCAAAGTTAAAGATTGTGCTGGATCAAGATTTCACTTTTTAATATAATAATTTCAAAACCCTCTATCGCGTCAGTTAATATATTTACATCTTGTTTTCAACATAGAATTGTATAATTCCACAATGCTTTGCAATTAAATTTCTTCAAAGCATTTTGAACTTTTTGATATCGTTAATTGGTTATTTGACTAAATTTAAATTTAGAATTACAACATTTGTTAAAATTTTTTGTAATTATAATATATATTTAAGTTAAAAACAAATGTACAATTGGTTAAAAGATATTTATTAATGCTTATAAATCAGAAGGGTTTTGCTTAAAATCTTTAAATTATCTGAACTCCAACAGACAAGGTTGTTGCTGTAGTTTAATCCAGGTAATAAATAAAATAATATTAAAAATATATAAATAATAATTATACGAGACCCAACAAGTCATCAATGTATATTCTTTCGTACATTTTTTAAAATAAAATTTAGTTACGCTCCAAAATAGGATAATTTTCTTTAAATATATCTTAACTTAAATCTAGCGGAACACTTGATTTTCCCGAAGGGTTGATAAAGGGTATATTATTAAAAGTATCAATATTAGGATAATTTTTACAATCATTTTTTCATTCATTTTCCACATTTAATATACATTTTAATATTTTATATTT
>JBBMOY011796949.1:0-13215 GCA_037951405.1 Platydemus manokwari | reverse complement strand
ATGTTCAGCGTTATAACAATTTGTGTTAATAAAATACCTGCATAAAAACATGAATAACTTTTGACTCAACCTGGTATCATTAAAATAATTTTAAAATTTGGAGCAAATAATTAAAACAACAATGGAATTTATTAACGTACCTTTATGAATAATAACAAATCAAAACAAGTTTCTGAGATTCATATTTTGATTACATTTCTAAATACTATTAGAACATGAAAATTGCTTCTAAAAATATTATATTGATTTTGTGATGTGTTTCTTTGTTTAAACAATTTCTTTTAAACTAATCAACGAGATTGTGATAATGTGAAATTAAATTAAATTTTAAAATATTTTTTATAAATATATTTTGATTTTGTATCACACTATATTAATTTGCTTATATAATCGTATTTAAATACGAAATTCGGGTCGTAAATTTCACATTCGTTTTCAATGCGTCTTTCACAAAATAGTAACGGCTTATATCCGACCACAGTTTCTAGATTCGATTTTGAGAATATGAAAGAATAAACATTATGAATTTGAAGGAAATCTAGAAACAATTTAGAGAAGATATTAACAAGATAGGAGAATTAGATATTTGCAAGTAGATAAATATGTAGAATGTTCGATGAAGTATCAATTAATAATGCAAGGAAAATTAAAGATTTTAAAGTAGAGTGTTGTGAAAATATTAAATTGAATAAATTTTAAATATTTATTTTTATAAACTATTTTATCTCCATAATTGTATTCATACTCATAATTTTCAATTCGTTTCCTATTTATATAATACAAGGTATAATACGGCCTACAAGGATTGACAAATTATTAATAATAAATTTGAACTTTAAATATATAAGATAAAATGTTTTAATTCTTAGTTTCGCATCTATAATCCATCGAATGTCGTAAACCTCAACATCAACTGAGGTAACGATATAAATTTCATGAAAAGCTCAAATAACTCGTAATAGTGAAACATTAAATCCAATTATTTATCACGCCAATATATTTAAATCACCTTTATCTATAGTAAAAAAACAAATTGAGCAAAGTGTTAATTGAGAAATTGTGAGAATTACCATTTTCCAACTACTGGGAACATAAACATTGGTTTACACTGTAACAATCATTGATACAATCATTAGTAGAAGTATGGAAAAAACTATTTATAATTAAAATGATTTTATAAATTGTTTTCTAATTTTCATCATCTGAATTTAATGCTCAACAATACAACTTAATGCAAATTAATTAACCTCCATTTGAATTAAATAATAAAATAATATATTTGTATAATTGCATGCTTGTGAATACGCTGGAATAAATGTCCAATAAAGTTGTATTATTATTATTATTATTATTATTATTATTATTATTATTAATATTATTCCTGACTAACATTTTATTTGTCGGTATTTGTCAACGATTTATTATCATTTCAATACATTATAATGAGAAAACTCTAAAATTATTAATTATCTCAACTAACAAACAATTAATAAACAATGATAAATTTTTCTAATATGACGTCAATATAAGACATAATATTTAAGCCGACAGTATCACCATAAGATTTTGATAAGTTTAAGAATGCATGGAGCAGTACTTGAAAACCTTTTTGCCATTTTATCTGGACATGCAGTACAAAATATTCGTTAAAAGTTTACAAGAATAAACTGTTTATTATGCTCGGTACAATATTGTAATATGCCACAATAAACAAATTTTGAAACATTTTTAATTTAAACTTGTTCCTTGAAAATATATTGTTTAAAGAAATTAAAATTAGATTTAAAAATGTTGGACCAACAATGAAAATTGATTAATTAGATAAAGAAATAGGTTTAAAGGCAAAAAGGTCCTAAAATAAAATGTTTAAATTGTAGAATGGATTGGAAAAATCCATATAGATTATTTTATTAAATTCTTTAAAACCATTTTGAAGGGGGTGATAAAAGCCGATAAAGATAAGTATAATTAAGTACAATTATCAGTTGATAAAGAATCTAAATGTAAGATGAAAAGAATAATATCAATGTCTAACATTAATATTAATAAATGAATTATTTTTATAACCAGCTAGACGAACAATCGCTTATGATGAGCTAGACATATATGTCGATGTTGCTGAAATATGATATGATGATCTGAATATTGGAATTGTGGAATAAAAAAATAAAACGCCTAACAAAATCAAGTTAACTCTTGCGACAATCAGTATATTTATATTCAATAAATCAGAAGACAAGACTTTTTATAAAAGAAATTTGCAAATATTTTAACATTTTCACAATGTCGAAAATGATAAAAGAATTTAACTAATTATATTTAATTTATAATTTAATTTATAATAATTGATATATCAGGAGTAAACATAATACAAACTGCACAAAAATTTAATTTAAAATAATGAAAAAGACAGACAAATAATTTTTTGGTTAAAAGAAGATAAGCACCCATTCTTATCTAATTATGTCGACCAAAAGGAATTAATTTTATTTGTTATCTTTAATTGTTTTTATTGTTAATAATACTCTAAAAGGAATTAATACTTCATAAAATTCCAACATCAAAATTCCCAGAGAAAATTTGACTTCGTTCAATTTTAAAATTTTTAAATACATTTTTTTTCAATAGAGTTGGGTAGCAACAGTTCTCAAAACTGGTTTATCAAATACCCTCAGTGTACAATTTAAAATAATTCAAATTTAAAATTCTTGTACTTTTTGTATGCCACTGCTTATTGCAATTATTCATGTCACTTAAGATATTGTGTTCGATTTATTGATTAGGTTACAAGGTCAGCCAAAATGTTTATAGGAACGGGGAAAATAACGTATAAAAGGTTGGCACATATAGATCCAATGAAAGAGAGTGCCAAAAGCCAGTCAGATTCTTTTTCATATTAATCCATTTTTAGAATTTAAAATCGACTGGTGAATACCACGTTACTAGCCTCCTCTTAGGTCCCCCTCAATCGTTTCAGCCACTCTAATGGTCTAGATTTTATCGCAAGAGGATTGAATCTCCTCTTGTCTGTCTGACTTGGTTCTGTAGTTATATTTTTACTGTAATCCATTCTTCTTGCTCTTCTAAGGATCTAAACGAACTAGCACCATTTATCCCACCTGAATAATTCTGTATTCTTCGGTTAGACATTCTTTTGGAATCCATTTTAGAATTTTCTCTAGCTGCCGCTGTATTTTCATCTTTAGTTTAAATCTTGTGACTCACATCCATATGGACATTGATCTTCCGCCCTTAGATTATCTTGAAATCCGAGAACTTTGTTGTTTTTTGATGTGTTGCGTTGAGACAGATCTTTATCCTTAGCAGAAATTCAGCCAAACTTTTCACGGGGCTCTTACCTTTTAGGTTACCTGTTGTCATATCTCGAACAGTCTCGATGATTATTTCTACTTACTCGTTTGTTTGATGCTGGCATGGTTGACTGAATGCTTATTTGATTCCAAATTTTGAACCAGCCTCCCGTCACAAATTTGATTCCAAATTGTTTCTAATTTTCAAAACCATAAATCTACGTGCTCAGATGTAGCAGCAGTGAGGCTCATCAGTTTATTGAATCTGCTGATAATGACTACAAGATATTTCTTGTTACAATGCATTGTGTGAATTCGAGTAATGTTCACTTGAAACTCAGCATAACCTACGGAGAGGAAAGGCCTTAGTTCTGGATTGATCATCCTTTATCTTTACACAGATAATACATTATTTCAGTAACTCTTTGATAGTGTTGAACATAAAATAAAAATAAAATAAAAACTGCGGCCAAATATGCGAAGGTTTTCTTTGAGCCTAAGTAGCAGAGGTCCTAGTGAACTGTCTTGAAAAATTGAGCGGAAAAAGTTTTCGGTATTATAGCAGCCAAACTCTACTCTTTTTCTAGATCAGCGTACTGTCTACCACCTTCAGCTTATCTTCAATTATCGAAAGTAAATATTTAGAAGTAGTTTCACCATTTAGAAATCTTAGTGTCTCCACTATCTCTGGATTTTCTGCATTATCTCTTACTATATTTGTATTTGGACTAAATCCGTCTTTACTCCACTATGCCTCGTCTTGCACTGGGAACATAGTGTCTTGTTAATCCTAGACAATCCCTCTGAGGACTGATCAGTTTTCGTGTCGGGTTTTCAAGGGCTTTGTGATCGCTCTTCACAATGAATTTCTACTCGTAACAGTCTTGCCTAAGATAAATAACATGCACGTGGATAACCAGTAGTCCCTTTCTGGTAACACAGTATCCTGTCTCGTGACTTGTCAGTAACCAAGACTCGTAAACAATAGCTACTTCTGTTCATTCTTCAGTAACTTGGATATGAACAGCCCCGATGGCACCAAAACTGGCACATCATCCAAATATATCATAACGCTCTTAAAGATCAATCCATTCAACAGCATATGCATTAGTTTTTGAAAAATAGATAGTCCAAACTGGAATTTGTTGAAAGAGTGTTGGCCGGTTCTTGTGCTAAAGGCTGTGCAATCTTGGGACCTCTAACTTAGTTCGACTTGGTAATAAGCCTTGGTAATATCCACTTGTTTGTCTGCCAGGTAATTAGGTAGGAGCCTCGTACTGGTATCTATTCTTCTTCCTATTATAGAAATCTACGCGCATTAGATTCTTCTCTGTCATGCAAAAAATTCGATCTTTTTTTCTCCTTTGTCTCGGTTAGACATTATGTTGGCTGTCACTTTAAAACTTTCTCTAACTGCTGCTGCAATATCATATTGGGTCTGGTTCTTGTGACTCACATCCGTACTGTCATTGATCTTCTAACCATAGATTATTTCGAATCGAGAGAACTTCTGTGTTGATTGATGTATTGTGTTGATGCAGAACTCTATCCTTGACAGCAACCCAGCCCAATTTTTCTTGGGACTCTTGCCTTTCAATGTATCTGTTATCATATCTCGGACAGTTCTGGCGTGGTCGTCAGTTACATGATTGAAATTCACAGACATAATATTTATTTAAAAAACTAAACTAATCCACCAATCAATTATTTTTATTAAACTGTAATATGTTTGTTTATTTAACCTCGTTATTATAATAATATGTGTTATAGTTTACGAATGCTAATTTCAATTTATTATGAAATTTTTTGTAATTAAATGATAAATAATCAGTGTTTTTAATTAACTTTTTAATTAATTTTTAATTAATTTTTTTAATTGTTTTAAAATGTTTTTAATTAATTTATTAAAATATATAATATTATTCTGGAAAACACTTTTATATTTTTAATCTGTACAACTTCTTTTATCGGAAATATATTGAAAAAGGAATAGAAAAATAGATTATTTTATCCTCATCCCATTCTTATTTTCTCATTTCATTTGATCTGAAAAAATTCTCAAGTTATATTTTACGGCTTCGATCAGTTTAATCTTTATTCGATTCATGATAAGGGCTTTAATCAGTTTCATTCTTATTTGCATAGCTTCATTTATTAATTAGTTCAATCTTTTTTACTGATTTACATTAATATTCCCAAAATATCATTGGATATTTATAACACTCATTGATTTACCATTTATTAACGTCGAAGTTTGAAAAGCTTCGTTCCTTGGTTTGAGTCGATTGAAATATCAGGGATTGCGGCAATTTGGATTTCCTTCTTTTTAATGAATAAACTTTTACCGTAATTGTCCTTGTATCGAATGCTCTGTATATTTATCTACATAAAATCTTTAATTATTCTATCTGCTTTATATATTTTTATATCTCCTATATATCTTCCCCACGTCTTCTTTGTATATTCTTTATATATTCTCAATATATTTCTCCTTCTATGATTTAATATTAAGTCATTGCTAAGATTCGAATCCGGATGCGTGTTGGCCGTGTAAGCCGTTATTATTTTATAAAAATGACTTCGAAAACAAGCTGGAAAATCACGATCTTAAATTATATATTTAAAAAATATTTATAAACAAATCAAAATAATTTTTTATAAAATCTAAAATAACTCTAAAAATTTAATTCATTTAAAAATTTTCACAGTAATGAAGAGATGTGCTATCGATTTCAATATAATAATGTCCCGTAATTGTAGGTTCATCTTGCCTTCATGTATTTCGAGTTTGTTTTTATGTTCTTCAATATTTATACTTTTTTCATTGTAAAATCTATGTTTTTCATTATGTCTTTTCACACATTACTTCCTTTTCTTATTCTTTACGTCTTACCTATTACTTATATTCTCGAATGGATTCCTTTTGACAACTTTTCTTATATTTCTCGCAAAACCTTCATGTAACCTTTCATCAATTTAGTATTTTGTTTGTTCTTAGCTTTTTTCGATTATTTTTATCAAAGTTTTCCTCTATTTTTTCTGTTATCTTTAAATCATGTTTTCAATGTTCGCTAATTCTTCCTGGGCCTGCGTTTTTTTTCTTTTTTGTGAATTCTTTTTCCATTTATTCTTCATTTGGTTCTTAATAATTCTTTAAAATCATTGCTACACTCTTGTAGCCAGCAATATTTTCGGTCACTGATATTTATTTCCATATATATATTCTCAGTATTGTTCTTTACTGGTTATTCTGCTTCCTTGCACTTTCTTTTCTAGTCTTTAACTTTTTTTCTTTATCAAAATTTTCTTTTCATAGTTTTCTTCCTCTATGATTTACTTTGTCATAAAGTAAATGTCTGACAGGACTAATGTTTAGTTCGAAATCGTTTGAGTGCATTTACTGTGCATGTCTCAACAAGACCTGGTGTCCCCACCGAATTTATTTAATAATTTAATTTATTAAACATATTTAGTAAAATGAAAATTCATTAACTTCATTGTATTGATAAACACTAAAATATTTATCTGAGATAGAATAACCACGGAACCATTTAAATGACAGTTTATTTTCTTTAGTCAAAATACAGATTAAATCATTTACAGAATCAAGATAATGACAACAGATTTAACAGCACTCAATCAATAATTTATATCTCCAATAATATATTATAATCAGCCTCTGAACTAGTTTCGAAACATTAATCAATCACAGGTAAAATGATCAATAAAATTAAAACCAGAACCATTTAAATATTTGATTAAATTTTAATTCATCTGAAAAATAATGAAAAATGTGTGTTCCTGTATTGGATAAACCTTTGATTCATTAAATATGAAATATTTATGAAATTGGTTTAAATATATAATCAATAATTAATTAAAGAAATAATATAAAATAAAAAATCAATTAAACAGTGACAGAAAATGATTTCCATAACTGTACATAATAATTGATTTTATATATTTATGTTGTATGAAGCTTTAATGTATTGATCAAGTTATTAATATGAAATATGAATATTATTTGATAAAATATATTTTACCTCCAAACACATCCACTTCGCAAAGTGATAGAATCTTTTTTCTGACTTGAATTTTCACATAACGGCCAATTGTATTACCAGTTGAAATGTTATATATTTTCTGGTTAGATGTGATATTTTGTATTGATTTCTCTGATCCATTGTTTTCTATAATAATAACATTGGCTGATATCAATCGATCTCCAAAACTATCGTCTCTATTGTAGATAACGATGTAATTAATTTTACAATTGTCCACTAAGTCCACAAGCCAATAGCTGGTTGATTGATTGTTGGTGGCGGTGCAGTCATATTTCATATTTCCATGATTATTATATAATGCAACTTGATTATATGACCCATCATTTGCTAGATTTGATTCTCTGCCAACATTGTACAAAGATGACTGGTTTGTTGGTTTATGTCTGGATAGTAATATTATGCTGTGACCAAACGGAATGGTCAATAAAGTTAATAAGACACTTGTATATTGACAAATCCTCATGTGAAATAATCTAAAATTTGTTAAAAGTGTTTGCAAAGGAAAGATTAAATTTTACTCATTGAGATACATTTTAAATAGTTATTTACCCACTTATATCAAGTTAAACACACTTTAATGCTTTCATAATTTTTCTATTCTTTTGTTTTAATTATATCCATGGGATAAATTTACAAATTAATTTGTTGTATTTCTACAAACTAAATTATTGTTAAAACATTGATAAGTAGCTAATGACAATTCAGTCTTCATCTACACAATGTATATTAAATGTGTTTTAATGGAGTAATTAAATATCATATTTCTCGAATAATCTCGAAATAAGTCTCGAAAATTAAAACTTAAGTGCTTTCACAGTGAGAGTTAATTATAGTATTCGAAAGATGAATATTTTCTGCGAGCAAATAATCGATAAACAATGAAAATTATTTCGCTAATCTGACTGTGAGCGGCTACTATTTTATAAAGCACCAATTTAAATCAAAATGAAAAGTCACGACAAGAAAATATATTTCACTTATCATTATTTGATAAAATTAATATTTTATAAAAGTCGGCCTTTAAAATTATTCAAATTTCGATTCATTATAAGTCCTCACAATGAGAGAATGATAAAGTCATGACGAACTAATTTTATTATTCTTTGAAGTTAAGAGGAATTTTCCACTTTTTACTGCTCTTCCTGATTCACTTCGTGATATGCAGCACTATCATCAGTTTATGAATAATTGCATTTCAGTTCTTCTTTCACCAATAGTTTATATTTTATTCCAACATTTATCATTCATGTTGTCATAGTTCCGTGATTAACATGATGGCAATTTCTATCGATTTGGTAGAAAACAATAGATGACAATATTTATTTTTTAACAAAAATGATTGACATTGTTCAGACAATTCACTAAACAGGAGTTGGGAACAGGTTTAATGAAATACCTCTCGTCGACATAAACTTGGAATAATTTTTACTTTTAATAAAATGGGTTTCACTGAACAGCTGCATTACTGTTACCCGATTTCTAGGAATTAAATACGTTATTTTCACTCTTGTATTGGCTTTATCGGAGTAAATAGTGTGGTGTAGATGAGAGTTTATGAATATATATATTTATTAATATAAGTAGTTTTAATAAATCATTGTTTATTTTGTTGTAAGGATATTGTTTGAAACTGACAAAATTATTTCTGATATATATTTTATATTTTGAATTTATTTGTAAATATGAAGATAGAATGTAGTTATTTAATGAATATCATTTAAGCTGTGAGGGTCGATATATGGTAAGATAGTTCCACCAATATTCCATTCATCACCGTTTCATAGTGCAGTTTGAGTGTATTGAACACGAGGTCAAATAACAATCGATCTGATACATTTATTGATATAACTCTACAACATTTAATAATACAATTATAGCGAATGTGAAGTATTTTAAATTTGAGTGATTTGAAATTTATATCTCTGTTGAAAACTGTAGCCATCCAATTCTGGTGAAAATGAAGGTATGTAGAAAAATTAAGTTTTGAAGGAAGTCAAATAGTCTTTGGGAACTTTGACGATGAAATTTTATGTAGTAGCTATTCCCTTACGGGTATTATTAACAAAAAATTTAAAAATAATTTTAAATAAGACATAAAAATTACTCATTAGACGAGAAAGTTTTCAAAGAATTTCTCTTACAGATATTGTAGAATTTGCGATAAATCTCAACCGATTTGGGCGTTTATATTGTTTCTGTGCTTATTTGTTTTTTTCCGTACTGTGTTGTGTGTTTTCTTATTGGCTGATTGTTTTCCTTGCCCAGTGATCTGTTATTTCCCAAGATTTATTCAGCAATCCGGCTGGTTGATATGACAACATGGAGGTTTGGATAACTATGTGTTCAATATCAATAATTATTATGATTATGATTATGATTATGATTATTATGATGATGATGATGATGATGATTATTATTATTATTATTATTATTATTATTATTATTATTATTATTATCGATCGAATAAATCGATTTATTTATTTGTCAATACCACGATGAAAATTTGGTGATGAAATATCATTGATGTAGATTTTTCCGAAAGTGTCGTTTGGTGAATTGTGGAATGGTGTTTGTTGTATGGTAATAGAAATGTGATGCAATCGATGACGTGATCACGTGTGAGATTTTTGATACACATATGATCATGAATGGATGTGAAATATTGAGAAATATCGTTGATGATAAATAATTGGAGAAAAATATTCCAAAAACCAAATAAACCGTTAATGAAATTTCACCCAAAAAAATATATATTTTCAATGGAATATAAATCAACACAAATATTTCCAATATCACCAATGATGGAGGTGCATCGAAACTCCAGAACTGGATGAACAACAACAGTGACGAATTACCATGATATGATTTGCCATTCACTGGTTGTGATTCTTATCTTTCTGTATCAATACTTAACGATTTCTTCTGGCTTTTCGATTTGCCATGTAATGTATAATATTTTCAGTATACCATGTATGATGGATTCAATGAATTTTCATTTAGATTTATATTTTTATAATTATTTATTTGTTAAGTATAATAATGATAATAATTATAATTATAGTAAATAAAAAATTAAATTAAATATTAAATAAAAATAATAATGATAATAATAGCAATAATAATAATAATAATAATATTTAGTGATAATAATATTAATAATAATAATAATGATAATAATAATAATAATAATATTAATAACAATAATAATAATAATAAAGTGATATTAATAATAATAATGAAATAATAATAATGATAATAATGATAATAATGATAAAAATGGTAATAATAATAATATAATGTTAAAGAATTTTGTTAATCGATATTCTTTGTATACACACAGTAGTAGCTACTTACGAAATTAATTCTTTCTGGAAGTCGTTTCTTAACATGAAGATTTCGTAAGTAGAGCCTCGTTTTCCTTGTAAATGCCCCTATTGTTTCTAAGCCCTAAAAGATCTTTTAAAAATTATAAAAACACAGCAAAACCCGTAATAAATATATGTTAAAATTAGATTACTGCGCAATAAGCACAAAAAATAGGAGTTATAAATCATTTAGATAAAGTTAAAAGAATTATGAATTAAAATTTTACTCTATCTAAAATTTAACAAATAAACTCTTGTTTAAAGTGCTATTGTCATTACCTTGCACTTTCTTCGACTCAGGTTCACTATCAACAGTGGTTCTTGCCTGACGTTTTGTAAAGTACTGATCCAAGGACGTTTGGTTTTGTCGCCTCTTAACAATCTTTGAGAAATGTTTAGGGCAAACATTATCAATAGCCCAACTAATGTACAGTTTTCTTGGATGATTCCTTTTAATAAATTCCGAAACTTCATGGAATTCCCCTAAAATGTCTTTCATTCGGATTGACGGAATAATGCCTGCCTCTTCTGTCTGAGCTCCTCCTTTACCGTCAACTCCTTTATCGAAAGCTCCTCTTCAGCCGCTTTCTTGTTAGCGCCATAATGCTTCGCCATAGCAAAGACAAGAGCGAAATTCTCCTTTTGAATTTCTTGAACCATCCATGCGATGCCTTAAACTCCTGGTGTGGTTATCGCGCCGAATATCCATTGCCTGCAGCCTCTTACACATAATCAATAAAAATGACATCTGCTTTTTTGCAATTCATGGTTTCGGTCACAATATCCTCAACTATATCTTTCTCCTTTATCCAAACGAGTACTAATTCTCCAGCACATGGTTTACTGAGGGCCTCCTATTCAAAATAACACATAGACCTTTGGCGAAGTGGTAGCTTTTAGGCTTCTTTTTGTTTTAATACCGTACCAATCGGAAACGAATTACCTCCATATTCTTTAGCTAAATCAACCAAACGCATCGTACTTTTCTTTTATCTCTTTCTTTGTTAATATGAACAAAACATGTCTCTTCTTCTTCTCACCACTTTTTCCATCACTTTCTTGGCTCAATTGTTAATAAAAGTGTAACAAAATTTGACAATTTTAATTCTTTACTAAAATCTGAAATCATAATTATTTAAACAAAATTAAGTATTGAGTATTTTCATGTTTTCACCTTTCGTATTCCGAAATTTGCTGTGTAGAGCCTTTTGTAATTAGAAGACCTTTCATTTCCAGCAAATTGACTTTTTATTTTTATCATTAAAACCCTAATGGTGGGGAACAACATTATCTAATATAATACAGATATAACAATATGAGGATTTCAAGCCTTATTAATTCTATAATATAATTTCTAAATCATATTACATAAATTCTGTTAAAAGCCAAGAATAGGAATGCTATTCTTATCGATTATTATTAAAAAATTACATTTAGTGCAATGCAAAGCACAAAACCTTGATGATAGCTATTTGAAGAGTTGTTGATGAATAGATTTTTAATTTATTTATTTCGTTTAAAGTACTTTGTATCTTGATCATATTTGGAAAATTTAAGAGTGAAATCTAGCTTATATTAATAATGCTTACGATGGTTTGTTAATCGACACATCTATAATCTCATTGGTTATCAGGTAATTGGTTTTCGCGGATTTTATCTACTCATCGGTATCGGTAAGAATCTTCAATTTGTCTGTCAATGAATCGTTCCTTGCTGAAATTGAATCAACCAATCAATTTTAAACACCATCATATTTTTCGTCCATATTATAAGATAAAAATAAATTTTTATTTTAGTTATTAACTTGTAAATAAATCGATATTATTTTACAAAAAGCAAATTTTGCGTTTTGATAATATAATTCTCGAACATTATCCACAAAACTATACCAGAACTAAATGTTTTTTAATAATTGTATAATTTTGAAATCTTAAAAGGAAAATCAATAAATGAAATACAATTTATCCTGGCGAGATCATAAAATAAAGTCCAAACCAAAGTCAGATCAAAAGTGAACTCGGTAACCGACAAATTAAGATGAAAGATAAATCCAAAAGGCTAACAATCACGAAAGACAATTCTTGACGAGAGTCAACTCCTTTTGTAGGTCATTGATCGCGTCTAATTTCATGTCGTTTATGATTTCTTATTGATTTGAACAATTTCAACACTCAATTGGTAAATTTTCATTCCAATAATTTCAATTGTCATTTCTGCATTTGCGTGCCTTTTCTTTTTGCTGTCCACTCTATTTGGAGTCCACTGATTGGCTATTGAAATAGTGTATGTTATCTGTTGATGTATAAACTATCGGAGACCTCATTTTAGGGTTTTTGAATGATTGTAAACTATCCACATTATTATAATAATAATTAAATTTCAATAGGATAAGTATAATTATTTATTTACAACGTCGGTTAATAAATACAATTTTATTGGTTATTGATTGAGTTATTCAATGTGTTGAATTATTCA
>JBBMOY011795838.1:0-13217 GCA_037951405.1 Platydemus manokwari | reverse complement strand
ATCTTAAAACCACAAATATATTTACTTAATTTAAAGGAATTGGTTAGTTTTGCATTCGTTTTCAAATATTTCATAATTTACATATTTATGCTGTGTTATTTGACCCAGATAATTATTTTGTGACCAAAATAGTATGTTTTTATTTAGTCGGCTTCAAATGTTCTTGTTAACAAAAATAACAACAATAATAAGTCATAGATTTAAAATGGTTTCTGGTGAAATGTTTTCATTCTACTCAAAAATTTATTTTTAAAGAAAATATTCAACTCAAATAATTAAATACTACTTATAAACAATTACCATAGATTATTGCTTAATATTTACTTTGCTTTGATAGGAAAATGTTTTAATATTTTCCTTTGATAATTTTTTGGCCGATTTTAACTTAGTATTATGTTAATAAATTTCGGTAAATTTATCTGTCATCATATCATAGTTTGTTTATTGGATATTTGTAAACAAAAGCTCAGAATATTAATAAAATATTATCAAAATCAATTTAAATTTCAAATTACTCATCTGAGGATTTATTTATGAAATCATTAATTGTGAATATTTTAATTAATACAATGAAACTGAAAGATAAAACAGTTATAATTGAATGCAGTTTATTAGTTCGTAAGATCTATCTAAAATTAGTTAGAATGATGTAAGAATCACATTTTCAATTTAGATAAACGTGGCATTTGGTATAATTAGCGCTAAACAAAGTGTGTACAGCACGTAGGCCACATCACAATCACACGACGCAAGTTCGCAAATGATCGATCTGCAAATCAATCGTTTTGTTATTCATTTTTGATAAAGAATTCTCGCTTCATTTTGATTTAAAATTAAACAAACGATTAAATAATAAAATTTTATGACTTAGACAATGGAATATTAATATAAATATTTTTATTAATCTTTCAAATACCTTTTCAAAAATCCGATTTGAAAGTAACATAATTTAATGATGTAAATTTTTAAAATGTGATTGTATCATGAATAAACATTATATTTAGAATGTTACCTAAAAAATAGATGTTAAATATCTACTTTGTCATTATTGTTACTATAAATAGTTTAAATCGTTGACGTATAACCTTAACATCATAGAACAATGATGAATTCAAATGTAATTATATAAAGTCCTAAGTTTCCCAGCTTAAATTACATAAATATTAATAATGTTTAGCTAACGCTACTTATTAATATTAGAAATTGTGTATTAGAATTATTATCAATGAAATCTGTAAACTAAAAATAATTAATAAAAATTTAATGTAATATAATTCTGCATTAACGATAAAAATTAAATTTTTCGAAATGAAATCGTTAGAATAGTATAAATTAATATAAACAATTTGAACATTTATTATGGTATTATATATGATAAGTATCATATCAACTAAAAATTATAAATATTCATCAAGAATACACACACACATATAGCCTATCTAATTCTATTAGCTAATTCTAATTCTATTATATTAAGAATGATTTTAGTAAATCTAAAACCATGACACCAAATTATAAAAATAGAAAAAAACGAAATTGATAAACGATTCAACAACAATATATAGTTGTATGATGAAATTTGACTTAGGAGAAATATATAAAGGTGCTAATCAAAAAAATAACTTTTTGAGGAACTTTTAATTTAATTAAATAAATTTAACTGAATACCAATAGAGAATAATTATAAAATTAATTGCAAATATTAACCGGTTTTATTAACCATACATTAGTTTTTATATTGTTAATGGGAGATTTCATTCGATACGCTTTCGTAATAAATACAAATATTCGAAATTATATTCGGTAAATATCTACAGTTCAATAAGCACTTCAAAGACAATGAAAATATATACCGGGATAAATATCGACCAATTAAACCAAATTGACACTAGTTTATTAAGCTGGAATTTATACAAATTGAAAACAATAAATGAGAATCGAAATACTGATATCAATTTCATACTGAATCTAATTCATTTAACGGAAGATGAAATGAAATATGAAAATTGCCTTGAGAATAAATTCATCTTGTGATGCATTAATGTACAAAATATTATCAATTGAAGATGACAAATGAAGAGCGAAAATATGCATTGAATATTTTTAAAAATCTCTAATATATGATAAATATCACACGGCAATTTATAGGGCCTAATAAAATGTTCAATTTATACTTGGTGTATAAAATATCAATCAATCAATTGGAAATCAGATATTGGTCAATCGAAACATATCAAAATGAATAACACGAAATATCGGACATAATCTGTTTTATTGCACATTTTCTAACAAATTTACTCTGGGAATTTTAATGCCAGATAAGCAGCTTTAGTCATAATGTCAGCATAGATTCACTAAACAAATATAGAATTCCAAGATGGAATACAGATTTGTATTTCAAGCATTGCCGGAACAATAATAACAATATTAACCAGATGATTTTCAAATTTCACTTTGATCAGCAGAAAGATGACGACAGAAAAAAATATTCCTTTAATGAAATCTATGAAGTATTTTTAATATCTTCATAACTTTCATTTTTTATAATATTTAAACATCTTACAGTAGAAATACCAATAATATTGGTGTTAATTTGCGGAAGTAATTGATGATGTTAAAAGGAAAGATTTGAAATATAGAGTTCAAAAGAAGCTTATTTTAGTTGTAAATCAAATTAGTTTATGTTAAAATTGAAATTATTTCAACTTCATTCAAATGCAACTGGTAAAATTGCTTCTATTCTAATGATAGACTAGCAAGAAATCGATGAATAATTAAACCAATCCAAGCAGTGTCTATATTTATTTATATCACAATATCTTACTTAATTCTACTAGAGATGTGTTTGTAAAATGTTGACTCCCATGGTTTCTGATTTGAAATGAGTATGTCTGTATGATTGGGAATTTTCTCCCAAGACTCAGAAAGACTCGTGGTGTCTTTACTAAATGCATTTGAAATTTTGAGCCTCCTTTTAACCCACGGGGTTCCATATATTGTTAATGAATATAATTGACACCACGAATCTTGCAGATAAGTAACAGGTGGTAGTAATGATTGAATTTCATCCTTAGACATTGAAGAAAACTGATTATCATGACATCCGGCTACATAAATTTTGTGAGGATGAGGTAAATGGTTGAAAAACTTATTCATATTATCTATTTGGCTGAGAAAAGCTCTCGAACGCCATAATGCAGTAAGAAAAGTAGATTTTCCAAAGTCACCGGAATGTATGAGGATATGTCCAAATGGAATCTGAGAGAAAAGTTTGTCTTCACATCCCATAGTATCAGAGATATGGACTACTCGGATAATCTTGGACTGAGGATTGTCTACTGCTCCAACTACGTAGACATTTGAGGAATTAAAATTCATAAAGAAACATAATATTGAATATCATACGCTGTCCAGAAATAAGATTGATCGAACTTCTCAGATGAGAAATATTTGATTAATTATTTGGCTTCATTTCTATTGGTCCTTCATTATATCCTTAAACCAATGATAGCAGCTGTTACTAAATTAACTTGGTTGTAGCCAAAATGAGTCATTAAATGAATGAGTGGGTGTCAGAATTGTTAATATTGACGTAATAGTCTTAGATCGGTCGTGTTGTCACTATTATTAAAACAGAAGATTTAAAATATTAAGAATTTGTATGTCATGTGATACTTTAAATTATTAATCATTTAAAAATATTTTGTCTGAAATAAATGTGAAAATTATTCATAAGATTATCAATTAATAATAAATTTGACTAAATTCACATGTTAGAAGATTATTAATTTTTTTTTATTTCCAGATAGATTTTTCATTGTAACAATCCTTAATTCATTCTAAAATCAATCGAAAGCAGTTCTAATAATTGAAAATTAACTTCCATAATTAATTATGCTTATATTTGACCTTAATCGATTTATTGGGAAATAAAAATCTAAAATCAAACTTCACTTTATCCGAACTTATTTAAAAAAGTAAATTAAATTTATTCTTTGAACAAATTTTAAATGAATCGATAAACGACACTAATATTTTCAAGAAGAGATAAAATATTAAACAAAAATTTTTCGACATGTGTCAATATCTCGATCTTGTATTATTTGCTCAATATTGGAGTTAAATTTAGTCTTCTTGAAGCAGCTGTTAAAATTTAACAACTTAAACTATAATTAGATGCTTCTTCTGATTCCAGTAAAACAATGTTAAAATTTGGTCTTCTAAATTAACTCCAGAATATAATAAACAAACATAAATTGTAATGATATTGATTTTCGCTATTTAGATTTATTTTGGAATTTTTAGAATGATATTGCAATTGATTTTTCTGATTAAAATTAATAACCAATGATTATGACTACTCAACCCAACGTCTTGAAAGACAATTTCTGAACGATCACCTCATGTCAACTTCCCGCAAGTTTAATAATTATGAATTTCATTAGTAGTTATTTTATAAATATAATTATTATTTATTTTGTTTAGATTTCATTTAATTTTAACGGTAAATTTTGCTTCCACAAAAACTTATTAAGCACATTTTTCAAATCATTATTAATACAAAAGACCAAAAAACACAGGAAATTTATTCATTTGGCAGCATTGCAAACAAAAGAAATGTAAGAAATGTGAAAAATTGTATATAGTAACATTCGGACAAAACAGATCCTAGTTATCAGATATTAAAATAAGTGCTTGAAGATCTAAGAGCAAGGAAACATAGAGATAATTACATGTGTGTAAATATCAGCTGATGATTATATTATGATAAATATTATATCGTAACAAGTTCATCGCTATTTAAATTTAATGTTGATGAATTGTTTTAATGATCTGGATCATTGCGTTGCTCGAATATGAGAAAATTTTCACAGATGATCATTTATATATAGAATTGAGAATAATAATAAAGACCGTAAACTAAATTCAATGCTTTATTAAAAATATCACAGCTAAAATTCATTTAAAGTTTTTACATACCTGACTCATTCAACAGTATCAATAATATTCAAGAAATTCCATTATCAAATCAATAAATGGCATGTACTGTAGAGATGACAACTGTTAATTTTGCAATCTACAGAGTTAAATATTTTACTTTTTGCCTCGATATACACTAAATAAAAGATTGGAATTCAGTATAATAAATATTTTTCAAATCCTGCACCACAATTTTTACACAAACTTTACATGTAATTAAAATGTAAAAAATAATAGATAAACAATATTATTAATACGATTTAGCTATAAAATTAATTTTTTCTTTTTTAATGTTATTTCACAATTTTGCTTGATCAAATTTTTACCAAAATTTTCACACAATATTTACTAATCCAATCTATCCAGAATATGATTATTTCACGTTTATTAGCTTTGCTATTTATCGTTATCGTATAATGCTGTAAACTTGGTTATAGGAAAATAACGCTTCTTTATTTTTTTTCTTAATTTTCTGAATAAACTCATTTCGGTATTTATAAACCTCTAAACATGTCATTTTACTCAGATTGCTTATTTTTATTTTTCCGATATTAATTATTTTTTTCTAAATTAACATGTTATTTAATTGATAATTTTTTCCCACCTGATATTGATTTCAATACACAACAAAAATATAAAAAAGTTTATTATATTGATAAAAAATATTGATGACATTCTATTATTACTAAATTCTTTTTAAATTTCAGTTCAAAAAATAGGACTTTTGACCAAATTCGTCTGATTTTACGGGTCTGCATAACCGCCTAGTAACTGCAATGAAAAAGTGTGGCTTCACTATTATAATTGTAACAAAATTAGTCACGATGTATTAGTTTTATTCCAAAAACTTTCAAGTAACAACAAGTTTCAATGTATTGAAAATGAATCTCTTATTTTTCAACTGTGGTTCATTCTGAAATTAAGTCTCATTTTCTACATAAAATGATTTGAAAATATTGAAAAATATTTTTAAAAAAAGTCTCCCTTCATAAAACCATAGCGAATTCATTTGTTCTTTTATTTTTGCTGAGACATGTCTTTACTGTCTATGTTTGGATTTTTTTGTTTGGACTAAATTATTTTTAATGTATTGATTCATAAAATCTTTTTATTTCACACTCGAATCCAAATCTATGTCGACTTATCATTGGGGAACAAATGATGTTCGACTTGTGCAAATAAAGAAGTAAAAAATTCGCGAGTCCACAAACCAATCCAATGCAATTTCAAAAAGACAATTCGAAAATAGAAGTCAATAAAAAACAAGAATGATAATAGATAAATTGCTATAATTCACACCACTAGAAATAATTGTATGAATGATAAAAATATTTATAAATGCGAGAACCAGAAAATAACAAAAAATACAAAATACCTAGAGATTTGATTTAAAGTGCAAATTGAATTCTAATTGAAGGGTGAGTAGAAAAATAAACATAACCTCGATGTACTGATAATTCATAATAATAATAATTTATCTGATTAAACAATATTTAATTAAAAATTGTGTAATTTTTCGTTTAGATAAAAGCAATAAATATTGAAGCATCATAACCAGCGATATTTCAACTAGATAGAGTAGATATTCTAAATTTTATAAATTAAATAATCACGATCTCGTCAAGTCTGCTCTTTTCTCCTTTTTTCAATAACAAATTGTTAGTGTCACCTAAATTACGTCTACATTTAATTATGATTGAATATAATATGTTATCTAATTGTACTCAAGATTTTGATTTTATCTAATAATAATAAATTCAAAGGAAAAATATCAACACATATTATTCGCATTCACTATATCTTTTTTATAATAATTTTTATCATAAACAATATCATCGCAATTAATTCGGATTATAATTAATTTTATCATATATTCAAAAGTATCCTTTGTATTAACCACAGTTTGTCAAAAAACCACCAAACTTAAGCTGTTGAGTTTTCAGATAGCACAGCCCAAAAATTTTATATATTCTTAATCATTTGAAAAATGATAAGTAAAGAGAATAGATTGGAAAAAAGAATAAATAACCTTTGAAATTTACAAAATAAATCTCAATGAACATGCGATTGATTTGAATTTTTGACATGTCACTTCATTATTGATCAACATTTATACAAAAGAAACATTTACGTACATCAATTTGCTCAGTTTATCTTTTCGATAAAGTTATATGATATTAATAATTATGATATCAATGTTTAATCTTATAAAATCTTTCGAGTATTTAGATAAACTTCGATATTATTTAGCGTATTCTTCATGATTAAAAAATATTTCAAAAAAATACATTACCGTATTAGTTCCAAGTTACGTTTTTCATAAATTACTGTAATTTCTATTTCAGATTTAGTATTTACAGGAAATCCATACTGTATCTTTTTCCTTTGAATATCAGATATTTTTAAAATCACGAATGCAGCCAAATTATGTGATTTGGTGAAAAAATGATAATCAATGATTTTAACGGTTACTTATAGTGATAATCATATGTTAATATAAAATATAATTCAGATAATTATCTTTATGCGATACCGATAATTTAATTTAATAAATTGATAAATAAATAAAATACATATTATGTACAATAAATTTCATTTCTTGCAGTTATAGATTAAATTGCCATGTAATATTAGCGCCATTGTGTACGACAAATCTGACAATCTTAACAGGCTAAGTGGTGGTTCATTAATAACAGCGTTTTAGATACTTGATAACTGCATTATTTCACTGATCAAGCAATTGTTTTTTAATGATATTTTCTAGAAAAATGTTATTGTAACAGATCCAGAACTTAAAATTAAACAAATTATTTCCATTAAATAAAAGTAAGACGTTTTTTGTTATAATAAATTCTTAGTTTAATCTTAAGATTAGTATATTACACCAATAGCGTATCATTTAAAAATATTAGAATAGACGGTTAAGATTGTACAACAAGCACTCCTAAGATTTATTAGAAAACAAAATTAATTTTCAATTTTTATAATGGTAAATGAATAGTAGAGGCTTTCGTGTGGTTCAACAAAAATGCGTAATATTCTGTTATCACATTAAGACCCCATTAGCGTGGTGTGTAAATAAATTTTAACACTAAATGACGACTTTTATTACCTTCGAACCACTATTTTGATAGTTCAAACATGAATACCTTCACAACCATGTGGGCATAGTAACCAACCAATCAGATATGACGTAGATTTAAGATTTCAATTTGGCTAAAGACATGACTACACTACAACACTCCCAGTCATGACAAATCAATAGACTAAATTGAAGTTGTAAGAAAAACATGTACAAATCACGAGTATAAATGGCGATGCAAGGAAGGCCTATTTTAAGTGAGGTCGATGAAAGAAGGGAAATTTATTATTTCGTTGTTGATTTTGAAGTCATACTATAACTATACTAGAACTAGGTTTAATAAATAAACGTTGTAGTCACTATCTCTAGATAATTGGAAAGGACTAATTGATTATTGCAGTTTATCTTCATTGTAATTAGATAATCTTCAATTCTATCAATCCAAAGTTCAATGCACAATAATACAGTTTCAGTTTTAAATCCCAACGTTAAAACATCAATGATTGATGAAATAAAATTTTAAAAATTTAATATTCGCCAATATTTTTGCATTGAAAAGCATAGGGGTGCATATTTGTTGTATTTTATATTTTGGTGTAGACGCAATAATAGTATTGAGTTTAGTTAATCCCGAATATTTTTATCTTTTGCTAAATGTAAGAAATTAAAAGAACTATAAATTAAATTTAGTAATGAAGTAATATTACAGCACAAGGATAATGAATGATATTAATATTGAAATAAATTCTAAAAATTAAAATTAACCATAAAATAAATTATGATTAATAATGATTAAGACAAATCAGTAATATTAGTAATAATCACAAATAATGATAATATTAGTGTTAAAATAATCGGCAGAATCAAAGACAACTAGAATTAATTAAGAATAAAGAATTTAGAAAAAACCAAAAATCAGAGCTAGATGAAATCAGATAAAATAGCTAGAAAAGAATTCAGGGAAAAGATAAACAATATGAATTTTTAAGCAAGTGAAAACAAAATTGAAATGCGAGTGGTAGTTTTAAAAGGAAATGAGAATAACAAGACATTTTAGTAGGTAGGTGGACTTCAAAAGCACCGCAAAATTGCACTGAAAATTTGGTCAGTAATGACTGGAAATCTCATCGTTGAAAAACTTCTAATTGAGAAAATGCACATTGGCACACTCTACACTACGGTAGGGATTATTATACGAAGAACTATTTGTAATCACTGATGATATCAAAAATTTTCTAGGGCATTGTTAATTATTTCGATTTATCAGCTCTTACTTGAGCAACCTTTAATGACAGGTTAATTCACTTAAGAAATTCTGGCACTCAAATTTAATTACAAATTTCTTTGTTCTTTTATTTGAACTCAATATATGTCGAGTGGATATTTTCAAAGTAGTAGAGTACTCGGGTAACACTTTGGAACACACATTCAAAACTGAAATTCTTCAAGTATCGTATCCAAGTTTCGTCGATATAGTTAGTTACATTCAAATCAAAAATATGATATTATCTAAGTCTCTTATAGATTTTTCTTTTTATTTAAGTAAAATTTCCTATAGTTTTGTCACCGTTATTAAGGCCTCTTCAGAGCCAGTAAATAAAATCATAAATCCAATGGTCACACATCACAAAGATAATTCTCAAAAAATATACAAACGATGTACAAAACAATATAACTATTATAAATCCATTTAAATCAAATAGAGCCTGACTAATCACCATTTTCAAAAATATCACATTGTAACAAAAATTTTATTGACAGAGAATGACGAATAAAATTCAAAGACAAATAAACAAACACTTAGAATTATAAAAATTGAAGCGATTGTGTATATTCGTAGGTTTGAAACAAGATTCCACACTGAATTGTTGGTGGTTTATATTATTTTTGATATTAACTTCAATTAAGATTTTCTTAAGCTTTCTAGACAACAGAGTTCTCAAAACAACTTGATTCATTATTTTAAATCTTGAAGCAATTTTAAAATTATGGGAAATGGATATTTTCACAATTTTCAACTAGAAAAAAAAATTAAATGACTCGGTCGGTATAGATATAAGATCCTAATCTCATTTGAAAAGTTAATTTTCTAATTTATCATTTCACAATTATCATGGTTTAATATATTTTCGTTTAAATCATTGGCTATCCGCATTAATTTCTGTGTGTTCTGTACTACTTATTTAACCATATATCTAAGTATATAATAAAGAACCAAGCTACAAATAATTGAAATAATATTTTTTTTGAAAATTTTGGCAATTTTTGAACTTTTATAATGTTTATTATGATGAAAATATTTACAATGTGAATCATCGCACAACTAATAATAACAATATTTTAAAAATAGCTCTAAAATTATCAATAATAATTAATAGTTTATAATAACAAAGTTTGATGGTGTAAATATATTGTGACAATAAGTCATGATGGATAACAAATAACATTCAAATATTGTAACCAAGCACTTAATAAATTAAATTTTACAGTTTATTTGTTTGTTTGGTTTATTTAATGAAGCTAGTCAAAAAAGAGTAAACCGATCCGCTAGATTGAGATACGAAATAATAGATGGCATTATTCCCACTAGTTGGAGATATCCTAACCTATCTTCCATATCATAAAACAAAGCCAACGTTTTTAGCTAAAACTAACTCATTTTGTTTTCTGTAAATTCAAGCTTGTTAAGCTGCTGCCAATTCATAAAAATTTATTTTATAATAATATTTAAACAAATTTCCATTTTAAATTTTTTAATCTTAATAATAGTTTTAATAAAAATATATATTTTTATTTAATTAATATTTATTTTCTAATCTTCATAAATGAACAGAAAATAATCCAAACAAGTGAGCAACATCTTAAATCAATATTCCAATCAAACCATTAATTAAAAGTCGTTTCTATTTATTAATCAAGAAATCTGAAAAATGAGTACACTTTTATAGAAAACAGTTAAAAGTTAATTAAAGATATCGATTAAAACTATCAAATGTCTCAAATCAATCTTTAACACTGCACTTTTACGAAATTATAAAATGAATCTCAACAAAATCACAATCATTATTTTCCAATTAAAATCTCTTATTGAATTCGTTTAGAAAAAACTGTAATGAAAATAATTAATACAAAATATTTTCTAAATATAACTTATAGATTTAGGCAAATGGGATTGGATTTAATCATTGAGCCTATTACTCAAACATTTAATTATAATGGTAAATCTCCACAATAATAACATTAAAACCAGCCCAGGCGAACCGTAATGAATTGACGTAAGTACATTAATTCAAATAACCAGATGATTATAAAGTTTATTTTGATAATTTTTGATAGAGCTTGATAAGAACTTGTCTTATACAAATATTGCTTTTGTTCAGTTTGAATTCCGAAGGAGAAATACTCAGTTATCATTACTTCTATCACCTTTTGTAATTATCGATTTCACTAATAGATTTTGCAACAAATTATTTTTGAAATTATTTTATGATTCCACAAATTTTATGTTTCATAATTAGAAATATATTTCACATTATATAAAATGTGTTTAGCCTAAATATTATTAATTAGAATGAAAATTTGATTTGGTTAGCAAATCATAAATGGTACAGTTATGTTATAAATAATAGCTTGGCTGAAAATATTTAATGAATATCAGGAAAGATTTGACAAAATGCCAAGTTGAAATTATAGATTTAGAATGTGATTGACTGATCAATTCATTATATACAAACATATATTGAATCGCAGAATGTTGAAACAATTTTTGAAAAATTGATATCAATACAAGTTGGCATAATAATTTTCTAATAATTAGCTGTGAACCAAAAGTTTGAATTTTTTTGACTGTTTTCGATCAGTTCTTCAGCTTGTTTATGATGTTGTTTCTCGTTCGGCGATTTGTGTAAATTTTTTTATCAATTGAAATAATTATTAAAATCAATATGCAACAAATGCAAAAATTCTGATCAATTAATTTATTAATGGTTAAGGATGAATCATTTAAATTAAATCAATTCATTCTAGTGGTAATTGAAGCCGTTGTCGTGGTAATATAGAGATATAATAAGAGAAATCATAAAAAATTAGATTGACAATTAAAAATTAACTAAAAAGAGAAAGTGAGATATATGTTTAGTGTTCCGATAATGATTTACACTTTCAAGAAATTCTATATAAGCTTGCTATATAAGTGACATTGTGTAGTTTATAAGATAAACTTAACATCAAAACCTCGTCAATTGTTGTGCTAATTAAGGTTTATTTAACCATTAAACAAACTTGACACTTTTCAATCAATAATCAAACATAGAAAACTAAAAATCTATCAGCCACTTAGTTGAATCCGGAAATTTGGAGAATGGTTTACTCTAATTAAGAGATATACATTTAATAATTGTTTTTGCTTTTACTTCTCAACATGTCTTTAGAATTCGCTATCTTTAATAAGGGTTAATCGTAAAAATTGTGGTTTTCTGTTAAAATGAGTTTCCTGATTCACATCAGAATATCAAATTTCAATTTACTATAAAACCTTCTCATATACGTGTTTATAAGTTATTAATATTATTATTACTGTTGTTGATTGAGATTAAATTTCTGCACAAGAAAAACGGATTTGCACACAGGAACCCCTGTTTTAGCATTTTAAACATTTGCACATCTACACAATCATGCAAGCATAGTAACAGACCAATCATAGCGGAGTTGTAAGGTAAACGACAATTGGAAAAAGGGACATAGTCATACAACAACGCACACATATGGTTTGACCAATCCCACTCATACAATAACTGATGAACCCAATGGGAACGCGGAAAAGTAAAAATGTGATACAAACATGACACGAAAATTACACACAGATCTCGAGTATACATATTTATGTAAAGGTGGCCAAATGCCATTAAGAATCCAGGTTCTGGCTGTTTTTGAGTAGTACGAGTATTAGTTGTAAAACGAGTTTATCTGTACTTATGTTATTTTGTAAGTAGTTCTGATTAGTACGCGGATTAGAAATAAGGTTTATAACCATCAGTTTTGGAGTCAGTAATTATTCAGTTGTTCAGAAGTAGATTCCAAAATTATTATTATTATTATTATTATTATTATTATTATTATTATTATTATCATTATTATTATTGTTATTATTATTAAA
>JBBMOY011794727.1:0-13221 GCA_037951405.1 Platydemus manokwari | reverse complement strand
AGTTATATCAATTTATTATTAATTTCTCATATTAAGCACTAACATCAAAACTAAATATTGAATATAACTATTAAAAATCTAACATACTTAATTGTAGTTTCTTTCCAAATTCTTTACATAAATTGACATAAGCTAAATAAGGTTTTATTTGGTTATTATTTGTGATATCAAATTCCATTTTATTTATTGGATAATTGGAGTTATGTAATTTTACTCTTAATTGTTTGATTTTGTTATTACCAATGATTGGAATAAATTTTGAGTTATTTTTATCATAACTAATATCAGATTCCTTGAATTCTTTTAGTATATATCGCTGTCTATTTGCAATTTCATTAAGCTTTGCTACATGACTCTTAGATTTTTCATAAGGTTTTAAAGCTTGGATGGTTTTAAACGTTGAATCACAAATTTAGCATTTGTGCACATTCATTTTGGAGATTTATTTTTTAATAGGTTTTGATTGTATGGTTTTTTTGTTTTTGTAATTTTCTGAGTTTTTTGAATTTTTAAAGTGTTTTATTTAATGTAAAATCATATAGTAATAATATAGACCAGTCTTTTGCTCTTGTAATTCTCAAATTCGAGCGAGCGTAGAAAGCGAGGATTTGAGAGTTAGGATGTCAGAGACTGGTCTGTTTTACTAATTTTATAAATTGAAAATTATGAACAGATAAAATACAACATCTTTTGGATTTTGATTTTGAATTTTCAATCTGATATATAACTACTTCTGAATAGATGATAGCTTTGAAAATTATAATATTGAATATCTTTTTGAACAATAATTATCTTCTATTTTTATAACAACAACAATCATGCTTGGTAAATCATTCATTGAAGATGTTTTCAAAACTAGTTTTCTAAATAATAATGAAGCAAAAAATTTTTTTAAATTTTATTAATAACTTATATTTAATGATTGAACAATATGAAATGTGTCATAAAAATAGTAAAGTCGTATTTTGTAGAAAGAATGTAAAGATATGAATAATAATTTGTAATTACATTTACAAACAAGTATAGGATCGAAAGATTGAATAAATCTTAATAATCATAAAGATTTATTTAATTTTCTTATTTTTGTTTTAATAATATTTTCTTTAATTAACTCTTGCACTATTTAAATATTTTCTAATTTGTATATTTATGGCTTTTTGTTTTTTATGAAAATGGTTATATTTAATATAATATTTATTAAAATATGGTAATAATTATTGTTTTTATAAATAATGTTGCTAAATTATAATTTATATTAATTTTGCAATTGAAGAAGTGATTTGATGAAAATACTCAAAATATCGTCCGTGCGCCGAAGCCGTTCTATCTATCGTTACTTCTAACCTATATTCTGGTCAATGATATTTATTTATCTAGTTTAAACATCGAAAGTTTACCTCATTGGATGAGACTAAATGCAAGTCAAACCTCACAAGATAATCAAAATCCAAATTTATTGATCACATATACAATTTACACCGCTTTGTTTTGGTTCTGTGACTAATGTAGAAATCATTCTTATTAAATGTATTACTTGAAATATTAAACATCGGAATATTCAATGTGAGATTTGTGCCAGATAAGAAATCAAATAGTTCAAAATTGGAAAAAATCTAACATGTTGAATCTATTATTGTATACATCATTGAAATAGATTGCACAATTTTGGGACATTTCTGGTTATCAGATACAGACGATGATGTGAATCAAATACATGTATAGCATTTCGCCTTCAATCGAAAAGTTCCACTTGGAAATATTCTGTAATCTTAAGGAAATTGTTCAAATCATAAAATTGTTGCATTTTTAATGATATGTTCTTCCATTAATATATGTCAATATGATTTCTTCACATTTATAATTGATGATTATATCTGTTAAATAATAGCATTGATAATGATAATATTTTATTAAAATTATTAGATTAATATTGGATTTATTATTTTGATTGAATTCAAATCTTGAACTGGGTGAAAATATTGATTTATTGAAATCTAAACTGTAATAATCCTGGAAAATATTTTTAATCTTTAATATTATATTAATAAATGCAGGTTAATTGGTGACCTTGTAATGATAATTAAAACAGTATCGGAGCTTAAATGTCAGATTTGTTTGAATGAATATTGGTCTCTGTTGCTTTTATTGCCAGAAACAGAGGGATGATATAATAAAATTTTATAATATTGATAATATTTTCCTTTATATTTGGAATTTAAATTTTTAAGGGTTGTTTGTCGTGTATTCCTCTAGATGTTGTTTAATTAAGATTATCGCAATAATGATTGAGGGGATTTTGTAAATAGTTTCATTGGTATTGGTTTTCCTTGTCCTTGTGACATTCTCCGGAAATATTAAGGCACCATGTACTTCTAGCATATAATATGCTACTTGCTGTGGTTTCGGAACTATTGCTATCATGGTCCCCACTGTTGTCATTGTTGTCACACATTCTTGTGTCATTTTTTACAATGAATTGCACTTCATATATTTACTGCCAGTTTCGTTAGTGAGTTCCCGTTTTTGTATCAGCTTAAATTTTTCTTTTTTTACGTTGCTTTCCTTTAACTTTTTCTGTCTCAATTTTCTCTTCTTCATTCTTTCTATTGTCTGTATTCTTCTGCTGCTTTTTTCATAGAAACATAAATCGGCATTGCTATCCTAGCATAATTTTCTTGAAATCTTCTATAATAATCTGTCATTTCCAGGAATATTTCTGCATTATTAATAGTTTTTCGTTCCGGAAATTTGGCTATCCTCTTCACTTTTGCTGGATCCGATGCGATTCCTTGTGCTGATATTATATGTCACAAAAAATGGCATTGATGGTCTTTCTTATTCACATTTAGTGGGTTATCTTGTCAACCCTGATTTTCTTAGTCTAAAGAATACTCTTCCTACGTCTATTATGTGATCATCAATATTCTCGGAATAGACTAATATGTCATCTATATAGACCATTGCATGGGGTGCATCTGTTAACACAGTATTCATAAGTCGTTGAAAGTTAATTGGTGCTCCTGTTAATCCAAATGTCATTTCAAATATTCCTATAATCCTTCTCCTAAGCAAAGATTTGGTTTTCCTGTATTAATGTTTTCCAAGATGTATTGTATGTTCCTTAAAACTGTTTATATTTCGATACTTGCTTTGCTAACTTATCAATATCTATCTCATATCACAAGTCACAGTTGCTTCTTCTGTCAAAAATCTTCATTGACAGTTTAGAGGCTTTGCTGCCGGTATCATCATCGGACTTAAGACCAACGTCACCATGGGTTTCCATAATAAATATTTCATCAATAGGGTTCAATTACAACTTCTTCATTGTAGGTAAATTTCCTATTATGTGTTTTACTAATTCCATTTCATCCGTATCTACTTCGTTAATATTCTCTTGTTTGATTCCGCTAACAACGTTTGCTCAATATTAATCATATAAATGTTAAGATTCTATCTTCATTTCAATACAATGTCTATTGGCCTAGTTCTAAATTATTTACTGGCGCTTTTGGCATTGATGTAGCACGCACTGTGCATACATATTATATGAATCATATTGTGAAAATCCTTGACCTATTATATATGTATTATCTGGAAGTTCGTCAAAATTAAGAAATATTGTCATGCCCTCAACAATATTCTTCTTTTCATTTTTCATATTTTGAGTAACTAATTTCCGTATTTTCCTCATCTTTGCACATGCGTTTAATGTGACTTTAATTTCCTACTTATGTGGTCCATCTTTTATCCATATATTAATTCTTAATCCTTTTTGCAATATCGTTGTATGCCGAACTAATCTTTTACTATTATTATCATTATCATTATTATTATTATTATTATCATTATTATTATTATCATTATTATTATTTAAACTGAATAAATCTAAAATCGATGGAATTTATGCGATCCAATATCGATTTAAGCTGTGTGCGAGATCAATATAAAACTCTCATCTTTAATAAATTTTTTGTCAATTCATAATTAATGGTGCGACAAATGGCCAAGCAGAATTTATTTCATATCAATTGATTCAAATAATATTCGAAAATCGTGTCGTCATAGTGATTGAAGTATTTGATTTTGTATAACTTTCACCTTCACCATTCATGACAAACATTCAACACATTCCCATACTATCAATAGAATTGCATCAAATATTTTCAAACAGAATCAATTCTTCCCGCCGAAAATCAATAGATGCATTTGATATTTTAACCTTTCCTGCAATGATTTTATTGCATATCAGCATCATGAATGAAGCTATACTGATGGAATATTAGTCATTGCAATGAAAATTATTCGTTTGGTATTTTTTGTCTTTTATCAAATACTTTATTACCAACATCATAAAAATTCATCAAATGATTTTTTTCCTCACATGTTCACAAAGCGAGAAATTCTTATATCAATGAAGCGATATGTATATCATTGAGCTCTGAAATACAGTTTCAGTTTTTCTCATGCATGTTCTCGACATTGAAATTATAAAACATAAACAAAGTCAAATATTTGTTAGATGTGAATGGAAAAGAAGAAGTAAAATTGAAAATCTTGGTGTTGATCAGATTTCGCTTTAACGACTTGAATACTTCTGATGAGAATCATTTTGCAAAATTGATTGATCCGAAAAACAGGAGAATTTAATGCACTTTTATTCAGTTGTAGAGTAATTCATTCTGTGTTTATCATATTCGATATACAGTTGACGATTTTGATAATAATATGATCAACCTATCATCGCTAGCAATCAAAATGTGTGCATTCAGAACTGTCAGTCTTTCTTTGATTGTTTTCATTATTTGTGATTGATCTCGATAAAATTAGAGCAAATCACAACGAATGAAGATCAGATAGATTTCTAATTTGATTTATTTTGATAAGCGATTATTTTGTAAATATTTTGATTATGTTTTATAAATAAAAGGAATATCTACATAACATGTGAAATATTTTTATTGTTTTTAGTTTAGTGATTTATTACCAATTCCACTAAGAAGGTAAATGACTTCCAAAAGAAACTTGGAAAAATCAAATCTAATGCATAAAACCCATAAAATATCAAAAAACCATGTCATTCATAAATCTCCCTCTTTAAAAGTAAAATAAAAAAAGAATATTTAAAAGGTTTTATTTTTTCCAACCCTGAGACATCTCGGAACAGAATTCTGTGAAGTCATACGCACTCGTGTAGTTTCTCGATGATTTGTGTTATCATTCTATTTTACAAATTTTACCACCTTTTCCTTCATGATTTCATCAGACGGTCTTCCTGGTGGAAACATAGTGTATAAGTTTCCAGTTTCTTCAAACTTCTGTTTCCAATATTGCACTGTTGTCCCAGCTGGTGATGCACAATTGAAATTTTGTTGAAATTCTTGGTAAGCTTTGGCACTATCATGGTACACCATTGTATGGCTAACTATAAGCACTATAAATTATTTGGTGTTTTTTGTTTTATCTTAGTTTTAGAGACGGGGACTTATGAATCGTACGGCATAAATATGAGAATATATTCTAAAATAAATTTCTAATGACTGAAAACACCACTTCAATAAATTAATTTTTTAACTCTATCCGAGGAAGCAAGAATTTCAGAAGAACTCTTATATAAGCAAATATGGATATATTCAGATATTCCAATTATTACACCATTGGTATTTAAAGAGACATTTACATATCAAGTACAATCAATAATGTAGCAAGATTTAAAAAAAACATTTTACACGAGTATTACCATTAAGCTGGCTAGCTCCATTATTTCATCAACAACTGCCGACAAAAAACCAAACTCCAATAAGGTCAGTCTAACAATAATTTTACAACCGGAAAAATTAAAAAAAAACACACATTTAATTCAATAAATCATAAACAACGGCTAATAAACAAGCGCAACAAAACAAAATTAGACTTGTTTCTTTTCTCTATCTTGTGATTAGCAAAAAGAAGAAAAATCTTTCATTGAAAAATTATTAGCATAAGATTGAATCGATAAAATTACCATATTATTTAAATAAATTAATTGTTCTTTCGTCAAGAGCGACATTTGAACAAAGTCACCTCATCGATCGTTTTAAAATCACACATTCTCTCCATATTAATCAAGACGAAAATTAAATTTAATTAAAACCAACACCAATCCAAACCCACAGATTCCAAAGATCTTTCGCTGTTATTGTCGCTCATTTGAAATATTATAATTTTAATGAAATCCCATCAATGATTTGATTAAAACAAAATTTACCATGGTATTTTTAATTTTGTGTTTCTTTATTTGGTTTTTATAAATTTCCTTTTTTGCCATTTTTCATTCGATTATTTATTGATCACTGCATCTTAGAATGAAAGTTGATCAAGAAAAAAAATTATTTTTGGTTTAATATACTTTTGTGTGTTGACTTTCTTAAACTGATTTTCAACAGGAATGTACTGAAATACTAGTAGCTTTGTATTACAATATGGATTTTTATTGAGCTCGTTTAATATCGATTTAGATTATAAAAAATATATTATGTAATAAAAATATCTATGAAATAAAATTGAAGAAATATTTGTTGGTCTCAACTGCAGAAATATTCGACTCATTTGTGATATATCGAAAGTGACTTATCGATAATTATTCGAAATGAAATTGCGATAGGTAAAGATTTTTTTTAATTGATATCGTCTGCACATTGTCATAGGAAAAATTTCATCGTAACATTTTCCAGTCGATCGTCGTTAGTATAAAGCTGAAAAAAAATGTTCAGAAAAATTAATTAATAATACTTTTATTAATCATAATCATTAGATTTTGAATGAATAATTTTACGGGTTATTTGTAACTAAAGACCTGGATAATGGAAATAATAGATTTTTCTAAAAAGGTAATAAGAGATTTATTCCTTTATCAATTGCAGTATTATAATAAAATTCCTAACGAATTAAATTGACGGATATTTCAGTGAAACAGATAATTATAATGTGCTATCAATTTTTTTATTATAAAACATATCTCATTCTATAGCTTATTTAAAACCAAATTATTCCATATTCGAACGATTCCTTGTTATACAAGCTAGCTCAGAAATTGTTGTGAATAAAATGTGAATCACACCAACTATAAGAGTTTCACCAAACCTTAATTTACACGGAAAACTAATCAAACGAATTTTGAAGATCTTATTTTCAAAAAATCGATATGTCTACCTCAGCCTTTATCATAAACAAAATAAATCTGAAAACATATTATCTACTTATAAATGAAAATAAAGTTATGAATTTTCTACGTCTCTCCTCTCATATTGTCTATTATAATTAAGTGCATTCAATGTAAAGGCTTAATTATAACTGCCTTAATTATAATGATAATAGCTAATTATCAAAATAAAACACAAAATATCAAAGCAAATGATAAAACACAATTAAACCCTCAAAGAGAAATGAGAAAATAACTACAACAAGAATGAAAATCATTTTCGAATTGAGTTGTTGTTTATTTCTGTGTTAAGAATTGGCTTGATATATTTTCTTTTTCATCAAAAGTTGATGACGACTTAATATTAATCCAATTGTGAGGCTAATTGAAGATGGACTAAAACTAGTCGAACCGATTTAGTTTATTTATTTGACAATCATGTCAGCGTCGTTCCTAGTTGTTGGAAGTATTTGTTTTTAATATGCAATAAACTTTTTAAAACCACTGTAAACATTTTGTTTCAATATATTGAATTTATTTTTTATTGTATAGTTATACTTATTGTTGTGGTTCTTTTCTGTATTAAGAAAAAGGTTGATGATTGTGATAACAAGAGATATTTTCAAAAGAGATAATTTCAAAAAAACAAGTCGAGATACTGTTGTTTACTGTTTTACTAATTCTTCGTGATATACTTCCTATCCAATTCCTACATTTCTTCATGACCGGGCTTGGTAGATTCAATATTTGAGATACAACATCATAGTCATTGTAAGAGCTATGGGAATTCGCTAATTCCTACAAATCAGTTTAGCAATAGTTTGCTTCGGTGACATCGGAAATTAACCTTAAATCCGAAATTAAATCCAGCCACCTCATTACAATTTACTATTATTTGGAGGAGAACACCTCTTGAATTTTGGTCTCACATTACTGCATATCTCACTAGCATTATGTCGAATTCCTATTTCAGAACACAATTCATATTCAACAAGTTACATTTTCACAAAAAATTATTGTTAAATTCTAAACTGTATGCGATTCTAATCAGAATTTTTCCGTAGAAAAAGTTGATGCTCAGAAAAAATTATAATAAAAACACGAGTTGATATGATAGTAAAGGAATCCTAATTAAAAGAAAAGGCAAACAGTAATTATTGTAGAAGGAAACAGACTCTAATTAATCTCGTTTTGGATTGATTATTTTTCATTCACGTTCAATTTTATGAAGAATTTTTATCAAAAGTTTTGTTTTAATGAGCGTAGAAAAATATTCTTTAGAAATATTTTTAAAAATAATTACTAATATTATTATGAGTTAGTTTTTTTTTCAAATAATTTTTCTGCCTCTCAGAAAACCAGATCATATCAAGTATTTACCAAAATAGAATAACAACAAAAAATAATTCTCTTGTAAACTCCATCTTGAATGTCACACTTAATTCGATCAGTGAAATCTGGTTTAAAATTTCAAATCAATAAATCTCGACCAATCAAATCATTAAAATGAGAATTCAAATGTGAATGACAAACTAAATTTCATTGGATTCGAACCGTTAGAGTATGGCTGTAATAAATGATTGGCTTGATTCCGAGATAGATAACTGCTGCCCAAATTGATATTTTTTCAAAATATGGAAAAATTACCAAAACTGGAATGATAATAGTTGAGAATTTTCTCTCACAACCAGGTTATTGGCCGATTGAGTCGTAAATTAAATTAGCAACGAAAAAGTGTCTATTTAAATAAATTAGATTATCATCTCATTTATCAATATGGATACAATTTCTCTCAACCGATTTCAGATATTTTCCCAATATCTACTAAACGGTCTCGTTAACTAACTGTTAAATTGAATTTTTTGTTTAAATCGACACAAAATTTAGTATAAATTAAAAATATCATATTAAAAATGCTTCCACGATTCTCTATCCTCCATACTACTATCGATCTTTCTATTTTCGTTGGAACCTAAAAGACCTGGAGTAATTTAGAGTTCAGTAACCATTACAATCGATAGTCGATATATGTGATTCAATTACTTTGTGTTGTCAGTAATATCTGGACCAGAATGGATGCCAGCTTGAAAACATGTTGTGACAAAACAATACAATGATGTTTGTAAATTCTATTTCACCTATTTTATAATTTTATTATTGTTATTATTATTATAAAAATTATAATTATAAATATTATTATTATTATAAATATTATTATTACTGTAAAATCCCGAGTATAAGCTGCAGCTAATACGTACATAACGGCAACATTTTCGAATTGCAGCTAATATGATGTGCAGCTTATACAACTAAAAAACAATTCAAATCGAAGATAAGATTATTTATTTCAACTTTCAACATCACACTCCTCAAAACCTCAATACATTTTTATAAGAATGTCATCTGCAGCTAATACGCGCTGCAGCTTATACTCAGGATTTTACAGTTTTTATAAAAATGTCATCTGCAGCTAATACGCGTTGCAGCTTATACTCGGGATTTTACAGTTTTTATAAAAATATCATCTGCAGTTAATACGCGTTGCAGCTTATACTCGGGATTTTACAGTAATAATCAAATCGCAATAAATGATGCCAGAAAAACAAAATCTCAATAAGTGTCGTGAGAAAAATAAAATAAAAAAACTTTTATATGAATAAATAATATAATATTATTATAATGATAATGATAAAATCGCAATAAGAGATACAAGAAAAATAAAATAATAAAATTTTATATAAATGAAATAAATAATAATATGCTAATAAAATCGTAATAAGTGATGCAAGAAAAATAAATAATCATAATAATATTATGATAATGATAAGAATAAAATCGCAATAAACAATGCGAGAATAATAAAATAAAAATAATAAAAGTTTTATATAAATGAAATAATAATATTAATAAAATAATGATAATAATAATATATTAATAATGATAATAATAAAATCGCAATAAATGATGCGAGAAAAATAAAATAATATAAATGAAATGGAATATATAAATAAATAATAAATACCAGAATATTTGTATAAACTGATGAGATTGTATTTCGAACAGCTTCAACCGTATGATCATAAAGTCGATTCCTCAATTCCGTACAGAGATCATACGGTGATAATAATGCAAAAATATTCCGTAAATCTAAAACACAAATCATCAATTATAATAATCCAATCAAAATGATGAGCAATGGATTCATATATTTATCAAAAGCTATCATCATATAAGAGATCACAATGACAATCTATGAAATAGCACAATGATAAATATTATTCATGAATATCATGATTATTGATGATAATAATATTAAAAACAAATCCAATTCTGAAAACCATCATACCAGTTCGTGATTCATTATCAATAATATTCTTAATCGATGAATTCAAGAATCCAATTTGATTAGCAACAATGATATCACGGAAATAATCTGATATCTTTTTCAATGATTCACTATAACACAATCGACATCTCTGTTCTTCTTGTCTTCTCAATTCCAATGCCTGAAACCAAATATCCATTTTTTGTTTAAAACAATCAATGATGGCAAAATATCAAATCACCAACCTGGATCACATATTCCGAACATGATAAATTCGACGACTTGTCAGCAGCCCATAATTGGTAAAAATTCGTTGTGGCTATTAATAAATCTTTTTCAAATAGATTCTCATACGGATACGTTTTGCTCTGATTATCCAAAAAAAAAACAACAAATTATCAATAAGAAATTAACATGATTTTCTCATAACATCATACTAAATTGCTAACGATTGTATTTCCGACAATTAACAAAGAATTGATGGCTTCTTGAATATAATCAAATTGAGCACTTCGTTCGCCTCGACGATCCCTAAATTTTTTTACAAACAAAGACAATCCATTAATAAATGATATTTCACATTTGAAAATATATGCGATTAGAAATGATTTTGTGTTATTATGTCATACGATTAATAAAATTATCTACAAATAAAGGAAAATTAAAAATTTATTTACCATTCAATTTCTCTTAATAAACTAAATTTTAATTTATCGCCTATTTTTAATACTGTTTCTTTCCATAATTCTAAACCCATCTTAACGAATATATTAAAAGATAACTATTTAAGCTAAAATAAAACTTCTTTAATCTCCATATTGTTTTCACTGACATTAATTACAGCTTGTGAATAGCAAATATCTGATTCGGTTGGTCTACGATTTTTAACATGTTGCGTATTAACATAGCTATCAATAGAATAAATAATCTATTTAATTAAATTAAAAATATCAAACCTATATAAACTATGTAAATATTCCAATCCTTTATAAAGAATCTCCCATTTTTTAACATAAATAGGCAAGAAATCATTAATATCTATATTAATTAATTGTATCTGAATTTCTTCGATGTGTTTCTCAATTAATATAAAGGTATCCATATATAATGATTCAGCATAAATTTCTGCACCATCCTTCTTAGCTACACAAACTTCATAAACATCGCTAAAACTTGAATTCCATTGCATTTTGGATACATTTTCGCATTTTAAGACATTCAATGCGACACTACTTAATCTCCTCCAATAGTCATTATAGTTAATCGATTTAGGTCTAAGAGACATATCTAAAATGTACCATTTATAAAATTGAAATAAATAATTAATAATCAATAATATTAAAAAAATAAAATAGCCGAAAAAGATTATTAAGAGTTAGTACTTTTAAATTAAAAGTTATAATGTAATATAATAAAACAAATCATATCTGATAGATGTTATCGCAACGATTTAAATATTGTGAGAACAATTAACTTAATTTCTTATTCAAAACTCAAATATTGTAAATAAACTTTATTACAATTAAAATAATAAATATTAATGCAAATTTGTTTTTACTTTTAAAAGCCTGAGCTACGAAAACATTTTATGAATAAAAAGTAATTAGTTAAGTTTTAAAAAATACTGATCTTTTCGGGACATATCTTACTTATAAAGCAGCCATTTTAATTTAGATTAATTCAATGACTTTGTTTAATACAGACATGTCCAAAGTTTAAATTCAGCATTATCTTTAATGTTAATTAAATTAATTATTTAAATGTAAAATTTATTTTAATCATTTTAAGTAGTTAAATATATACATATATAGCATTTGTATTCCAAGTTTGTTTGTATTTTTAATCATTATTATTTATTGTAGATTTGTTGAACTTTAATTAACTAATCGCTAATTGAACTTCAATTATCAATTGTCCAATAACGCTACGAATATTCTCACTGATGAGGTTATATACAATATTGATGATATTATTATATTCTCAATATATCTTAAGCTAAAATTTACTAATATTGCAATTTTGTAATTTGCAAAGATCTCAATTTGAAATTTGTAACATATATTTCTCTATATTAAAAATTGATTTCATGTTGTCACTCATCTTACAGTCTTACAAACTCAGTTTCATAATAATAAGAATTTAAAAGTCCGACTAATTATAATCATTAGTGCTTTAATAATGTAAATTTGGTTCCATTTTAATAATAATTTCATAATTGTAGTTTCCATATGAAAGTTACTATATATTGATTTGAGAATGAAAATAAGCAGTGATCCAGAGCTAGAGCTCAGTTACAGTGAATCATCAGATGGAACAAGAATTAACAAACGTACCAATATTTGTTTGGTTTAGGTTTTACATATTTATGAGTTCTCAGCCTAATGGTCGGTTTGACTCAACTGTTGGGTTGTGGTTGAATGTTAATTTGTTTGCTGTTAGAACACAACTCAACAGCGTGAGTCCCTTTATTGTTTTTATTTATATCAACAACAAAAGAATCTATAACAAATTTTATTTAAATTATGAAGTACAATCAATTAGTCACACAGATTAGCTCAATCAAAAATTTATTGAAAAAACAAATTGCCTGTGGTTATCTCACAGAGACCGTGAGAACCGCTATTTTCCTTACAAATTTAAAATATAGATTTTAGATAAAAATTATTCAATTATCCCCAAAGGTAGATCCTTCAGAGTGTAGTTTAATAAAATGTTT
>JBBMOY011793616.1:0-13221 GCA_037951405.1 Platydemus manokwari | reverse complement strand
AAAGGTGTTCGAGAATCGAGAACAAAGTGTACAACGAGATTCTCAAGCAGTCAATACAATTTGTAGAGACAGCTATGCTCGAGCACTAAAAAATGGACAAAGCAACCGGTGGAATAACCAGTACAAAAAGGAAAGCAACGAGTCTAGTAATTAGAAGCCACCCCATGATTTCAGAAAACGGAACCCCGAGCCAATAGCTTCAGAACAGAAGTTCATTTTAGGTAGAGAGAGAGACCAGTGTATTCAAATACTTGGCCAAGGAACTTTACAATAAGTGTCGAGGCATGCCAGATCTAAGAAAAGAACGATTGCGCGGAGACAATTGCTTCTGCTGTAGAGAAAGCAGACACTAAAGAAGCCATTGCCTCTTAAGGCACAAATGTTTAATATGCGAACAAGAAGGCCATCATTTCAGATAATGCCATCTAATACGAGGTACCAGACACAGAGTAGAAGGTAGAATTTTATGTATTCAAGACGAAATCGAGTAGCAGTTTTATCCAATTGATGACCCAGTAATGCACGAGATAGAAGATCAAAAAAACACAAAAACTCGGTCGCATACATTTCGTCGTGGGGTTGAATCAATAGATAACAAGACGTGAAGAGATATTTAAGAAGGACGACGCTAGTGTGTGAAGTAATGTGTTCATCAACGGTGCTGAAGTAGAGATGCTATGGGATTCGGGAGCGTCTATCACAGTGATGAGTGAGTACTATTGGAAGAAAATGGGAAGCCCAAAATTGCAGGATAGTTTGATTACGCTTAGTGGAGTATTCTCAACGGGTGCCGAATGCTGTCTGGGTTATTTTAACGTGATTGCCGAGTTGAAAGGAAAGAAAAGAAAAATTAGGGTTGTGATAGCAAAACGAATTTGTCAGTATTTCATTGGAGGTGTTGAAACGATGAATGCATTCGGTATTCAGCTGAAAGAGGTGGTCACAACAGATTCATCACAATTTAACGACAAATATACAGATGATGGAAGATCGAAACACGCAATGGAAACGATCAAGACTGGGAACACGGGCAGAATTGGAAGACTAATCATGGCTTCGAAATTGGATCTAGGCAGGACCAACTTATTTTTTTACGATATTATAATTACCGGAAATCCTATTTCGCAGAATCCCAGAAGACAGCCCGTGCACTTAGAAGCAAAAATTGAAGACGTGATAAAAACTTGCTCGAAATGGGAGTCATAAGACTACGCAAGAGTGCTTAGAATTCACCACTGCTCATCGTAGGAAAACAGGACGGATCTAACCGGATGTGTGTGGATTATCGAAGATTCAATGAAGTGACAGAAAAATTTAGTTTCCCCATGCCTGATATTCACCAACTTCTAGATTGTTTGGCGGATCCTAAATAATTTTCCTCTATAGATTTGGGACAGGCTTATTACCAAGTCAAACTAAATCCTAGATCCCAAGATTTCACAGCTTTTAGCACAAGAACCGGCCAATATTGTTTCAACAGACTCCCGTTTGGACTATCTACAGCACCATCAACCTTTCAAAAACTAATGCACAAGCTGTTGGATGGATTGATCTTTAAGTGCATTGTGGTATATTTGGATGATGTGTTAATATACGGAAAAACTCAGGAAGAGCATGACGATCTACTGGAAGCCGTGTTTCGACAAATTCAAAAGTCGGTACTAAAAGTGAATCCGGAGAAATGTACGCTTATCAAAGATGAAGTGAGAATTTTAGGCCACACAGTTAGTGCCAAGGGCATACGAACTAATTGCGACAAAATCGAACAGATCCGAGATGCCCCAGTACTACAGTGTACCAGCAAGCTGCGATCATTGTTAGGACTGACAAACTATTACAGGCGATTCATCAAGAATTATTAATAGCGGCTTCACTATACACCGCAACTGCAGGTAAAGATAAGAAATTAAAATGGCCAGAATCGTGTCAAACAAGTTTTTTGAAGCTAAATTCGGCACTTTGTGAAGCACCAACTTTGGATTGCCCAAGAGAAAACATGATATTTGTCCTCGATACGGACGCAGGTTTTGGTGTAATTGGAGCGGTTACTGAAGAAGGAACAAAAGTAGTTATAGTCTATGGGTCTCGATTACTGACTAGTCACGAGAAAGTGTACTGTGTCATCAGGAACCGCTGGTTATCCACGAGTATGTTATTTACTTTAGACAATACTTGCATGGGAAGAAATTCATCGCGAGAACCAATCACAAAGCCCTGGTATTCTTGAACTCAACAAGAAAACCGATTAGCCCTCAATTTCAAACATGGATGGCGGCGCTGTCAGAATTCGATTTTGATTTAAGATACAGAAAAGGATAGAATCATAGCAACGCAGATGGATTATCTAGGATAAACGAAACACTATGTTCCCTGTTAGTAGCAGCTACTTCGCTTGTAATTGATGTTTCAACAGAAGAACTCATTTTCTTAAAATTTATTTAATTCCAACACTTAATACAATTTTTTGAACTAATTATAATTCCGGAAAGTTTAAAAAACAATCTTAATCAGGTCTATATATAACAATATAAAATTAATTTTAAATTATCTTATTTTATATAGAAAAATTTAAAAAACTATTTTTTAAAATTTATTATCTTATTTATTATTTAAAGTAATTTTCTATAAAATTATTTATTTTAAATAATGATTTTAAAATTACTTATAAATTATTTAAAATTTGAAAATTATTATCATTTAATTTAATTTAATGCTCACAGTGAACAAACCAGAAAAATTAAGAAATTAAATAAAAATGAACTATATTAAGAAATTAGTACTACATTGAAATCTTCTCAATGATACCTCTACAAATTTTTCTTCATAAATTTAAATTAATAATCAATTGAAATCTCTTAACAATTCTCTTGAATCACAAATTCGCGTTGTATGAGACATTGGAAAACAAAATGAAAATGCCAATTCAGACAATCAGTGGGTGGATCTGCAATCCATCTTATATTGTGAATAAATGGAATAAACCGTCAACAATTCAAAGCTAACCTCAAATCCGCCTGAAAAATCTTCAAGTATAAGGCATAAATCCAAAGGAGCCCTTAAAAACATGCTTTAATAGGCTCACTTGCAATTTCGAGGCTTGCAGAAAGCAAGTTGCTTCTGATAATTAGGCTGCTGAACTTTTGTGTTAAGAGTAAACTTTTGTAAATTATTTTTTTCTAAGTTATAATTAATAATTTCTATTACATTTTTCGTGTTACGAGCAATATTTCAAGCCGTCGGAAAATAAGTAATATTAATAATTAAATTTTAAATATTAATTTTAATCATAATTAAAAATATGAGATTAATAATAATTAAAATTTAGAATTATTGATAATTTCGGTTAACAATAAAAATTTTGATAAATTTAATGAACTAGATTGATTGAATAAACATAATTTAGAAAAGAATCTAGAATATATATAATAAATTTCGCCTTTCAAAATGACAGTTAGGAAAGTGCTAACAGTAAACCCCAGATTAACCTAGTATTTCGAAATAATGATGGGGAATTAATAAAAATGAAAACCCCCATAACAACAATGCAATAACAATTTCAATTGCACTCAAAACATCATGTTTATTGATTACGAAATAATATCAACAATTAACAGGAAACTCAATTTGCATTTAAAATAATTTTTCCTTAATTCCCGTCCCAGTGACAGAATATTATTGTGACAGATTAGCTCCAAACTTCAGAAGGTTTAATGTTAATATCTATATGAGCTCTTAAGGGCTCCAGAAGGTAGTGTATATTATTAATAAAATTATTTGATTATAAATAAGCACAATAAAAATATAAATGTGATAATATATAATTTCTCTAAAATAATATAAAATTTATGATTGTAATAACGAATTATGTACATTATTTAATTAATACAGTAACGATAAACAAATAACCAGAGATAGTGATTAAGATCAAATTAATTAGCTGCAATTGTTTTTGTTATAAGATTACTAGTCCCTACGCTGAGAGCTGCAAGGTCCTAAAATAATTTGCAATATTTATTTTTCAAAGAACTATATTTAATTTAATAAAATAATTAAATATTTTTGTTAATTTTGTAATGAAGGAATGGATAATCAAAATTTAAATTAATTCATCCTTTTGCGGCCATTCAGTAAGTACGAAAGTTAACACGTATTCAGCATTTGTCCGACTTTTTAGAAATATAAATAGAACCGATTATATCAAAATTTCTAAATTATGAGGTTTTAAAGGAGGCAATTTATAGTTGCAAATACACTATGGTTAAAATATTGATTAAAATAAGAACTTTTTATTTCTACAATTAATTTTTCATAAATATCAATCTAATTTGTAGTTTGCAATCGAAGCGCAGCAACTATAGAATAAATAAACACAGGCTAAACAGAAATTTTATATTTAAAATGATAGTTTTATTTAATTGTAAGTTAGTGAAGCCATGCTACATAATATACATGGATTGTTGGAGTTGTTTCTTTCTTGATTGTTTATTTATTTTATTATTTGACTTACCTTTGTATTAGTTATCGTTACCGCTGTCATCTCAACCGATATTTATAGGAAAAGAAATGTTAATATTTAATTTATTTGTTTTAGAAAAAATAGAACCAATTGTTTTCAAGATCTAACTTAATATTTCTGATTAAATTAAACAAACAAAATTGCATTTGATGTTTATATTGAAACCGTTAGAGCTTTAAATGAAAACCTGGCCTCAGAATACACAGTAAATTGTAATATTTTAGATTTGATGCTTCCATTTTGTTATTAATTTAATTAAAAATAATTAAGTTATATATGTGAGATGCTAAAATGTTTGCGCTGCAATATAAAATAATAGCCACATAAACAATAAATAACACAAAAATAGTAATGTACAAGCATAGATAGATTTAATGAAGCACAACAATAAATAACACAAAAATAAGAATGTACAACTATAGAAAGATGTAAGGAAACATAACAATAAAATAACGCAAAAGTTAGTATTAGTTTTATAATTTTAGAACTGCATTGGATCGATCGAGTTCCATTAATTGACAAGATCTAACAATTTTTTTTGCTAATTGTTCCAGTTGTAGTGTCTCGAAGAATTGAAAGTTGCAAAAGTTTTATTTTTACCAATTCTTGTTAATCAGCACGTACATCATTAGCTGCAAAATTCATCAAAAATACTCCACGAATCAAATACAAAAATGTAATAATTCTGGGCTGCCAACTGGCTGTTGTTCTTAGAAATTTAATGTTTCTTTATAATGTTTCTGCGCACGTTATTAAATTTCGGCACCTAAACTATATATGTCGCTTTACTTCGGTATTTATTTTTCTTTCCCTAATTATGGTTGTGCTTTGTCATGAGATCTCTAACTGGCTTCAATTATATATGTTTGATTTGTATTCGCTACATGTTGTATTATAGCTATTATTGTTAATGCATTAGATATAGAAACCAGACTAAGTCTATCACATCTCCCTGATCTGATTAATATTGGCTTGAACCCAGATTTAATTGCTGATCTATGCGCATTCTAAACAGTTATTACATCATCTTTATATGCATTTTGTCTATTAAACCATTTGTCACCCCTTTATTGATAAATCTGTGTTACTATCGCAGAACAAAATTAAGATTTAAATTAAATAATCTCTACTCAGAAGGTCCAGTTACAATAGTTTGAGGAAAATACTATGTACCCATGACGAGGAAGATGAAGCTGATATTCAAACCTAAAGTGAAGCAAGAGATTGTGTTAGCTCACTTTCCATGGAAAACAAAAAAACTGGAATCAATCTCCTGTACCTATCTCGTCAGTGGGATTGAGTCATTAGAACACATATTTGCTAGAGACCTCAGTTTCAAACTTAGTTTGCAAACTTATCCGTATTTAATTTCGAACTTCATTATTAGAAGGGATCAGATAATGGAAATGCAGATGGACTCTCGATGATAGGCGAAGCACTTTCTCCACAATGTTTAACTCAGCACAAGGGGGTTAAAGAAGGCAAACCGAAGAATAGGTTTATTAATGATATTCAGCATTAAATTGCTAATAATTACGAACTAAGAAATATTCGTTGGTTCCATTCGAAAATGGTAAAAGGGAAACAAGAGTCAATTCAGCAATCAAGAAAAGCAAATATTTTAGCAGTTTAGAGAAATGCGAATTGTTTGAAAAATTAGTAATTGCGTAACCCCTGGAGTGTACTGGTCGAACTCTGGTTGAAAACCACTGCTATAATAAATGATAAATTGTTTATTGATTAGACCAAAAATTTAAGATTATTGACATTGAATAATTCAAGCTTTATTTCAAATATCAATACACAGTCGTCCTTAATAAGAGTAACTCATTAGTTCTAAAAACTGTTTGAATTGAACTAAAGGTGTTGTTAATGAAAAATAATCATAATATTGAAAATGATAAAATATTAAAATCTTGTGAGACTCCAAGTTATTCTATTTGCTCAAATTAAATTTTATGATCTGGATTTTCTTCATTCTTCGATTTTCATTATCAACTTGTAATATTATTGGCCATTCTGATAAAATTCTGCTTCGATGCTAAGGTTTTTAATTATAAAGGTCTACATTTTTACAGTGATTAAAATCAAAGTTCATTATTGGTGCAAATAATTGTTCAATAATATTAACAATACATTTAAATGGCTGCGCAAGTAATGGAAATTTGATGCAAAGCTCTACCACTTAATAAAGCAGGCATTGAAAACGACTGAAAAATCCAAACACAAAATTATATTTTTAAAATTTAAAATTAAAGTTTTTAAATCTTCATATACAACATGCAATAAAATGAGTTTATCAGTTTTACCAGTAAATGTTTTTGAATAAATATCGATTATTTGTGATATAAACAGCACTATTTATTTGTAACCGCAGAAAAAGTAGAAGCATTTTTAAAGATATTAAATATTACTGAAATTGAATTAAAAGATGTGTCGATAACAGATGCCCATGCAAAATCTTGATGAGTCACCACTGAAAAAAAGCTGGCAAGAATGAGATCTCTGATTTTATAGGAAATACAAAATAATATTTATTTTCTATAAAAGAAAATTAACCAACACGTGATTAGGTTGGCAGAAGGGAAAATACATAATAACTTAAAAGGAAAAATTCTGAATTTGAAAAGACAATAAAAATAAAAGATCACTTACTTATTGGGACAAAGAAATTGAAGTCATGGAAGACAACAATCAAAGAAATTCACAAAAATTACTCGTGGGACCTCACATCAATGTCAAGCATAAAATTTTGTAAAACTCATGAAATAAAATAGTGAAATAGTTGACAACAGTTGGAGCACATTTGCTTCTCTATGCCGAGTATTTGCGAATTAAAAATAAATAATTAAATAAATTAATGTTTATAATAATATAAATTGTATCTTGAATTCTATTTTGATAATTTACACGAACTTGTTGGTTTCAATTTTAAGTCATAATTTTCAAATCGATATATGAATCAAAAGTTTCTATAGTAACATTTTACGGGAATTGAATAAATTAGCTTAGATAAATTTGAGAAAATTTCAAATCAATCATCGGGGTTCGAATAAATTAAAAATTTTCTACGTTTTGATTGATTATAATTTGTTTGTAGAGATTTTTAAATTTCGATTCAACGAAATTCAATTAAAAGCAGATAATTCAAATGTTTATAAAGCAATTTATTCAATTCATTAGTTGATCAATAAATCCGTAAGTCACACCATCGATTGCTTGAAAAAGAGAATGTCGGTGTTGGTGATTCGATACTCTTTTGATTGATCATTTTAGGAAAATCTGATTGCTCAGGCACAAAGTCCGATTGTTCTATACTTCTGTCAGCTTTATAAATTGAGGAGAACCATATCCGTCATTACCCTTGCTTTTTGGTTTCATCCATATTTTATTGTCGGGATAATCGAAATAATTCAGTGTCCCTGTGTCGTGAGCGAGGCCAGTGTATTGATTGATAATAATAATAACTGCAATAATAACAACAATAAAAGTACAATTTATAAAATAAGTTATATTTTATCTGACCAGAAAGAAAACGAAATAAATCAGATAACAAAGAAATAAAAATAGTAACAACCAAAATTCATTATATTCGATTTTTATAAGATTTAAAAAGGAACATCTAGAAGCATTAACAAAAGAGAATAAATTTAGTGACAGCCATTGCGCTGTACAAGTATAAGAAATAAAACTTAATATCAAAGAATAAAAATAGCGCCAGTTATAGAAACGGCACCAAAGGAAACACTATAAAGTAAACGAAAAACATAGCATTCACCCACAACAAAAGTTAAACTAAGATAACTGTGATCACTTCGAGACATGCGAATCTTACACGAGCTAACGCAGTATTCAGCTATTCTGACAGTATTCGTATGATTATTTTATTATCACCGATTCATTGCATAGTTGTTGTTAAGTAATCCATTTCATCATTTATTAAAGAATTACATTGTGCCGTCTGCCTGACTTAATCCTTCCTGTACACGGTATTGAGTATCAAGTAGTTATCTGCTTTCGTAGTGTTCTAACATTTTGGAAAACTTGTTTTGTTTTCCTTTATTATTACTTATTTTCGTGTTCTTAAATTAATTATTTAATTAAAGGGGTTTTAAAGTGTTGTCATTTCGGTCAATAAGATTATCGATACTATTTCAACTCATAGGTTACTCTGGTGTCAACGGGATATCACAAGTCCTTGTTCCCACAGTTGATCATATATTACAGGGTTATCATTTTCAACCTTTTCATACAGTCTAAGTTCCGATAGCTTCGTTCTCATACGAGCTATTGAAGCCCTCTATTAGACCAGTAAAATCAACAGTCCACGACCTGCACAACATAATTTATAAAACTTTTGTGTCTCGTCGATTGCCTATCAGGAGATTTATATCTTATGTTGGTTTCGCTTTTTTGTTGTAAATTATTCGTATATTTTGCTGCTACTTTTTCTTCCACCTTCTCATATCCACTTATGTATGCTACAGTTGGATCTTCATTTTTGTTCTAAATTAAGTATAGGTTCCTGTCTGTTACTTTTACCAATTTATCTAGTCCCTTAAATGATCTTGATTACATGAATGTTAACCCATTTTTGATAAAATTCAATTCGTCTTTCTTTCATTATTGTGACACAATCCTAAATCTACATCGATTGTGATATTACTAATAACATGTAAAATCCATTATAAGAAATGTTTCTCTTAGGTATATTAAATCAAATGGTGAATATCCTAGGGTTCGTTATCGATGTGTTGTCTGCCAAGAGACTTCCTTTGATATTTTCGTCCAATCATTTTGAAATATAGCTTACAAAAATTGGATAAGCTATTCTGCAACGCCTGATTAAATCTTTCTACTAGTCTATAGCTTTATGGGTTATATGGAAATGATTTTAGTTTCTTTCAAATAATTCTGTTGTCTCTAGAATAGCATTATATACAAAGTTATTTTTTCTATCAGTTAATGATTTAGATATTATTTATTTCACTAGTAATTTAGCTATTGTTTCTGAATTATTCCCGATTGTTGCAAATAATTTTCCTAACCTTATGCGGTAATGGCAAGAAATGACTATCTATTTATTTCCTTTTATGTCTTTCACAATTTTGGTCTTATTCCATTATGATATGATAACAGATGAATCATCGAAAATTTATTTAATGGTCATACATAATCTTCACACAAGATATAACCAAAATGATAATATATAATCAAGACCTTGTTGGAATTTATTTTTGTACATTAATTTGAATTATATACCTAAAGTTTTACTGGTGTTGTTGTTAATTTAAATTTGAATGGTTATCTCATAGGAAAGATCATTCACAAACTATATATTTACAATTTGTAATAAACAGCCAAAGAAAAGATTTTCATTTCTTGTCACAAATAAAGATTAATTAAGTCGATTATTTTCTAATATCAAATTATTGAAGTAATTTTTAAGTGATTGATTATCGTTTTTAAATTTTTATCGATTTGATCAATAATTTATTGTGAGAATAAATTTCTGATTTTATTTCTATCGTGTGATTTTGTTTCTAGAATTGATTGATGTCTTGTTGCTGCTCTTCTACATTTAAAATTAATTCTGAAATCTACACAATGATATAAAAATTCAATCGATTTTTTAATTTCATGTTTTTCTTGTTCATCACTTTTTTGATTTACACTTTCCAACTCTGATGTCAAATTTCTGTTTTGATTTTTCAACAAAATCATTCCTTCATTCAATTTTCTATCTCAATTGAATTGCTCTCTTCACGTTTATGCGAACCCCGAATAATTTTCTGAAATTATCAACAATAATAGAATTCATCACAAAAGTGTTTTACCTCAGTTTTCTCTTGACTGATTTTCTCTTGATTGTCTTAAATGATATTTTCCAATTTAAAATTATTGAAATCTCTTTTTGTTAATTTTTCTTTATTTTGAATTATGTTTTTTAATATCAAATATCTACTACTTATTTATTTGTTTTAATGCTTGATGTTTATCAGAAACTGAATTACTAATCAATTATTTTTTTATACATTTCTGATTTTTGGGAGTTAAAATCCTTCCTAGACGACCCGCATTTATTGAAAAAGTTTTCTTTTTATATTTTAGTCATGGAATAATTATTTGATATTAAAATTGAAGCTCCAAAAAATGTACATTTCGTAAATGCCCCCACACGTCGTCAACAAATGATTTATCAAACCAACAGACTTTAATAAATAATGCTCTATAACCAAAATTCTTTTTATAACATTGATGAAGGGTTTAATTTTGAAGATGGAAAGCCCTCAATATAATTTTCAATAAATCTTTTATAATCTTATAATTTTATAATTTTATTTAATCTACTTGTTATTTGGCATATTTATGTAATAATTTAATAATAATGATTTTAATTATGTATATAATATCTTTATTGATTTATCGATTTCACATTTCGTACATGTTTTATTTTCTGGAAAATCGAAAACTTTGAATACCTTATTCCTATTCTATTGATTATTGATATTATGATTATTTACACATAGCTTGCATTTATTGATTTAATATTTATTTTTCTATCTTTTTATCTTTTTAATATTGATTATTTATTTGGTTTCTATACACCTTGTACATTGCTATAGTCCAGTTTTTAAGCTGATAATTTAAATACAAAATTTGTTTTATTAATTAAAAATAACTCTTTCAAGAATAGATATGAAAAAATATTTTGAGAATTTAAATAAAGCAAAAATTAATAAATCATATTGCTTACAATAATTGGCTTGAACCCAGATGGTCTCGGCAGCGTTCATTCCCATTGATCAAATCTACAAATTGATACTAGTTTCACTTTCGATAATCTATGATCTTCTACATGGTCGAATTTAATTTAGAGGTATTTCATTTTACAATTTTTTTTGTTTCAATTATAATTTTAAGCCCTAGATTTTAGCTCATATTTATTTTTATTGCATTCATATAATTTCTTATATATATTTAACCTTTATAAAAGTTTAGGTTGCCCGTTGCTATGTTTCCTTCGTTTACTCCTGGGCTATACTACTTACTAGGGTGCGTGACAACAATCACGGGAGCACTACTTCTGGTTTAATTCTGACAATATATTTGAAATATCTTAAAGATATATTCGTAAAATTCTCCTTTAATAATTCGAAAATATCGTCTTTATTATTTTTCTTTATATTTTCTATATCTGTATATCTTCTTCTTAAAATAATCTAGAAATATCTTTACAAAATTTGTATTTTAGTATTTCACTGTTCTTCAAATTCTAATCGATAGCTTCTTACTCTGTGGGTTTTAATCTGTCTTGGAATTCTCGTTCAATTATTTTCTAGCTAAAATTATGGCAATCAGCTACTAAAAATCTTCACTTTTATACTGCATCACAGTGCAGAGAACTAATTGACCACCACTTCGTGCTGGTTAACCACCATTCCACGAATTGATATTTTTTGTCCTGCAATGGCTCGAAATTATTTCGCCGATTAACTATCTTCAGTCAGGACAAATTTCATTTTCTCACCAACTTTACAAGTTGAGAATTTAGTCCTGATAATATACTAAATCCATGACTTTTTCTGTCTTACGAAGTTGTTTTCTATTTTAAATTAAATGATTCAGTTAAACAAAACTGAATTATTTAATAGTTAATTTTATTATTTATTTTTAATATTATTTTGTTTGAATATTTGTTTATATTTAGGAAGAATAATTTAATTTTGATTATAATTATTCTATTTTAGTTTTATTTATATATTTTTACATTTAGATAATTTCGACCAAAAAACTCCTTTCATCCGTTTCTAATTAATTAATTTTGTTATTTCTTTTTATTAATTATGTTTATTTGCTGGTTTCTTCATCTTTACCAAAATTATCTCGGTCATCAAATATTTTTATAATACTTTTTTTTGATAATCCATTTGTAAATCCATAATATGTTATGAAATTTGATATTCTTCTTGATAACCAGTTTTGAATATATTATTGATTATCATTTTATTATCATAATATAAAATTTTTGGTGGTATTTAGTGGTAAAAATTTAAAATTTCGTTTAAGCTATAAAATTTCGTTGCGACAATCGTTTTGGATAACTAAGCATCCTTTAGATAATTTCAACAAAAATTCCTATGATGTCTGCTAATATTTTTCTAAAAGCAAATATAGAGAAAAACGGTGCACGTTCCCATCAGTTTGTGTTGTGGTGCATTATGAAGTCAGCATATTGATAATTTTTTCATTTAATCTTTAAACTATCCCATCGATTTATGAATGATATTGAATTTGTCGTGTAGTTATGTTTTTCGTAAAATTATGATTTTTCTGTTCAAGTCATCTGTGATTCGCTGGTTGTCAAGCTTGTATGATTATGTAGGTGTGTCTATGCTTAAATTGCTAAAACAAGGGTTTCAAGGTACGAAATCGCTTTTCTTTATCAGGATTTGATCTTCACTCAACATATTACTTCAACAAGAAGAAATAAAATATGTTTATCTATTCTTAATTATTAATTTTATTATATAAATAAATAAATTATAAGTTTAATTTAAATAATATACAAATATTTTGTAAATTATTATTATTATCTTAAAATGAATTTAATAGGCTGTTTGAAAGAGGAAGAAGAATCGATACAATATTTTAAATGAGTTCCTAAAAAATTATTTTTACTGTAACTAATTTCGGAGATTATC
>JBBMOY011792505.1:0-13232 GCA_037951405.1 Platydemus manokwari | reverse complement strand
ATAATAATAATAATAATAATAAAAATAATAATAATAATAATAATAATAATAATAATAATAATAATAATGATAATAATAACGATAATAATTACTATTATTAGTTATTTAAAACAAAGATTAAAATAATATGTAAATCAATAAATGTAAAACAAAAAAATATTAATCAAACGTATTCATTTATAATTAATTATGCTGATAGAATTGCACGTTTCTAGCAAATTTTGATAATTTCTGAACAAACGTGTTTTGCGATGCTTTTCAAATTTGATTATTAAGCGAAAATCAGGAAAAAAATTATTTCTTTTCTGAATGGAATGACTTTTCTTGACAAAATTTACAAAATTTAGTTCAAGTTTTGTAGATGATAAAAATAATTTCTATAATTTTATGGAGAATGATAATTATTTGATGAGAAACAATATGAAATGATGATGACCTTTGAGAAATTATTGTTGACAATTCATGCGTGTGAGGGTCATGCTCATTTTATATCGTGGTTCTTTTAGTGTTATTTTAAATGAAATTGTGGAGTCATTGCTAGTGACAACTCCTTCATACAACTGTGAAAGAATATGTTTGGATCTCTATGTTGTGGAGTTTATGACTTGTAAAGCAAAACACAATTATTTCATCGGTATTCGTCTACCCAAGAAAAGTGACCTAGGCAAATCGTTGAAAATCTCTTTAAAATTAGCATGGAATCCTTTTCACCAAATGTTCAAATTACATGTCCATGTAATGCCTAACACAACTTTCGAAAGTACTACTGGCTATCACATTGCAAAATGATGCTCTTGGGTAGTATTGTACAACTCATTATAATACTATTGAATGTTCTCAACTCGATATAATTTTTGAATGCCAAATAAACTTATATTCCTAAGCTGAATGGAAAACACTATCTTCTGATACAACAAACTAGAAAGATGGTGGTGATAAACACAGATATACGAGGAAATAAACTTTTCAAGGTATTGGAAAATAATATTCCTACTGAAAATGATTCACAATTAGGAGATCCATTTGAAATCGAGTGATTCAGATAAGCCCATCAAGTAGATATCAGATTTCCAGATTTAATAAAAAAAGAACTGGTGAATGAGACTGAAGAGGGGGTTGGAATCTTAACGATAATAATCGCATGAATTATAAAATGAGTATGTGATGTTTCGCGGAAATTTTAAAGTTCAACTTTATCTTTGGGTGCAACTAGTGCATTAGAAAGCATTCTTTATATCCATATTTTCTCTTCTGATTAGAAATTCCTTCTTTTATCAGGGTGAAACTTAAAATGCGACGAATGTCTAAAAATATTTGAAAATGGCAATTTTGTACTGAATAGAATGTTTGCTCCTCGATTTCCGCTTAATAAACTTATTGGAATAATAAAATAAATATTATTGACATTATTTTGCTATTATTTTTTCTCAAAAGCTATAAATTCATTTTGGTAATCAATATCATATCTCCAATTATGAGTTTATTTTTTATTAATTTCTCCTAGTTAATTAGGTATTGATTTGTAGGCAAATCCACAATTTCCATCAACGATGTTACCGAAAACCATATTGTGAACCCATGGTTTTGTTTTTATGAATTCCATGAATAAAGAAACAATCATTCAATTAACTCAAATCGAAACCTTTTCTAGCGTTTGTCATCATGTCTTTCTAGATGATACGAGTGATGAGTAGAATTGCTTTATCCAGCAGACTCTTGTGCTATCAACGATAACAGGTTCTTTACTTGAAATTTTTTACTTTCAAAAATAATTTAATCCGAACAAATAAATAGATAAATATTTATTTATTTCAGTCTTCTCTTTAAGTTTAGAATGGAAAAATTTAATCGATAATTTGAATTTTATAAACATATTTAATGTGCCTGGAAAATATTTATCCAGAGTTTCATTTTGTAATTTTACTTTCAACACTGTTCACACTCGTCAGCCTAAAATAGAAATTCTCGAATGAAATTCTTTTACACTTTATAAAATATAATTTCTTAAAAACTGTTAGAGATTATTTAGAAAAATGTTTCCAGGATAGGATAATAATTATTCTTATTATTCTCATTATATTTTAGTGATTTAATTCAAAGATTATTTTATTAATTCATGAGTATTATTTTATTTTATTCTTACTTTCATATCAAACAAGCTTGACTCCATCATTCAATCTGTAATTTATGAAATTACAAGTTTATATTATTGTTGATGATTTATCAAGTTTTGGGACAATTATAAATCTGGTATTTTCAGTACTTCTGGAACCAATCTATGATTATGATTTCAGTTTCATAAGTATAAAATGAGATTATTTGGTGTGACTAATGTATTGAATGGGAATATAAGCCGTGCTAATAGGTAGTTCATAATCTTTATCATATAAACCCTAATTAAATAAGAGCGCATAATTTAAGAATATAAACTCCATACATGAAAACAACAAGAGTTTATGGAACTCATAGAATAAAACATTAAAAAATAATTTATGAACAATTAAAGGTTTTATCAGTGAGATGTTTCGATTAAGCATAATTTATGGTGATATGTTAGATTATTGTATTGTCCATACCTTTCTTTAAAAGGGTTCAAGCGTTCAAAGCTATTGGTTATAAAACACAGTAGATATAAAAATAAAGCGATGATCTCGAAGCAGGATCTTGTAGATTTAATAAATCCACTCAGCTACAGAAATAGCCAAGGGGTAAGATAACTTAAAATATTTATTGATCATTTTTCAAATTAATTACCAGATTTGACGAAATATTTCATCAAATCATTGCAATTCCTAGTGTTCGGATAAAATATTTCTGGTGAAATCATTTTAAGTTTTTAATAATCACTTTGTTCTCAAAAAATAACACATGAAGCCAACATTGCCGCTGATAAAAATAAAAATTGTGTTTCTGAAATTGTGATTCATAAAAATGTGTTATTGGATATCAAAGGTGTTTAAGGTGCTGATAAAATTAAAATACTTAATCCTGGTTTTCTTTATTTTTCTAAAGTTCCAGGATTCCTATGCTAATTGCACTGATAAAACTGACAACAGTCATGAAATAAATCGCTGAAACATATCGGAATTTAGCTGTTGAAACTCTAAGAGTTGATTCGTGAAAATCTTTTAAATTCACCAAAGGAAATTTGACGATAATTTTCGAGAAAACATTCACTGAATGATTGATTTATTTCGCTGAAAAATAAAACAATTATTATAAAGCTTCTCAATCAGAAAAATCGTTTTGTGATAAAAGAAAATATTTTCAGATAAACAAAACACATGAAAATAGATGAAATCAAAATCATCGAGAATTCTCTTGGAATGAAAGGAGACGATTTAAGTTTAAGATGATGTCCATAAAGAGAGACTTTTCGCAACAAATCAGAAGAAGTTGATGGTTAAAATAAGACTGGAAACTGTTTTGGAATCACATTGTTTTTGAGGCTTTTAAACGATATTTGATGAGCTGATCTCTGATACTTGTCATTCATTCCATTTGACACAGCTAGAAATAAATAGAATTAATCGAAAGACCAACAAAATTTCAGATCGACTCATCAGGATGATTAGACAGTATTCTGATGATGATGGGTTTATTGCAAAATTGAGATGTGATGTATTCAATTGTACGCAGAAGAATGTCTGTCTCCTTACACACTACTCACAGTGAAGCATATGGTATTGATGTTAATCTTGGAAGTATTTCAGCCAAATTCCGTAAATCTTTTTTGATTATTTGATGAGATTCCAACTCCATTTTAGTTAATATCCGCAAAGAGTGTTGAAATCACTTTCTCAACCGCATCTGTATTTAGTTTTTCATGGAAACCCCTGCATAGACAATTTTCAAACCCAAATTCAAGAATGACTACGGCAGAGAGTTATCAGAAGAACTATTAGTTTTTTATTCATGGTCTACTGCAACATAGAGCATCGAGTTTAAAGCTATTTCAACATCATTCAAAGAATTTGAGCTCAATAAACAGATTACAACCATTTCCTTTGCTCTTGAGTATACAACACCTCCAGAGAAGAACAACTTCCGTTCCAATAGTATCCCAGATTCTATTCAATTTACATGTGATAATAAAAAGCAAAAGTTTACTAAAAATGCTGTCTCAACTCACTCCTATCTATTACAATACCATATTACTCTTACACTTTTATGTAAGATAACTGGTATGATCACATAATCCACTAACATCTGATAACCCTTTTATTAAATTTGCGTCCTCGTTCATTCTAAGAAGAACAAAAATGTTAAAACAACTTTGACTGTTGAGTTAATGGATGATAACTGCCAACCAATCGTCAGAAGGAAAAACTAAAAGTGGTATTGTGTCATCTTCTTATGACTATCTACTTAAACCAAGAGCCATGAAATAATAGCAACTAATTTCTCTCACTAGAAATCTATTCGAAACACTAGCCATGTTTGCCTGGAAATTATCTCGGAATCTCCAGAGACATCAACCACTAAGTTGTGTTCAATTTATTACAAAACCTGAAATGTAGAAAATGTACTTGTTGTCTTTTAGTGGAAATGTATTGCGATGCATTGGAATAACGAAAAATAAGATCAGTTTTAAATACTTTTAAAGATGCCCATAAAGGGTAGCACCAATGCCCTTGGCTTAAAGCCGATTAATGCTTCTATCTTTCACTAGTTTTGGTGTGATGATTTATTGATTTGTATCAACGCTCTATGATCTGTAACCTACTCACAAATGATCGAGATTCTATTTTAATTACTCCAATAACTATTCCGTTCGCTTATTCTCACCAAACCCAATCATTTACTGAAATTTCTTGTTTTATTTTGGTCACCAAAACACCCAAATATACTCTCACAATCAACATACTCAATGCAACCTATAATCTGACAACAATCACATCATTCTACTGAATAAATCAACCTTTTTAACAGTCTCTGGACCCTTAATCTCTCACTATTCTTGATCTAATCTCATCATGTCTTCACTCTGGTTGATCAGGATGATTTTGTATTCTCCAGGTAGCCTCAATTTATCATTGAAAATGATGACTGTCCCATTCGGAATGAATCAATAAAGTCTCTGTGGTATCTCCTCACCTCATGACACGTGTGTAACATTTTTTTCTGTGCGATAAAATTGTATTTTACATTTAAAAGTTGTTCGTCGCTATTTTATGATTTTGAAATTTTCGCATTTTTTTAAAAAAAATTACTTCTTTAAGGAAATACTCGAGAAGTTTTTGTTCTTGCTTATTTTATAAATAATCGATTTGGGTAGACATTGGAATATATGTTGTGAAATTGTAATTTTATTGATGGAATTGTGAAATTTTTTGTAGTACATTCTCTGTAAAAATCTGAATTTTTGAAAAACACAAGCGAACTCGTCTGTTGGATTATTTTACACCAGAATGGCACAGCCCGAAATGTAAATTGAAAAAAAATACAAATTCAAAACCCAGATAGAATAATGTCGAATCATCGAATTGCAGTTATATTAAATGTGTCGAGATATTATAATGTCGATAAACATGGTATAACGATTAACACTTTAAAATTTTTAAACACAGAGGAGGAAGATTAAAACAATCGTATTGATCACATTAATGATCACGTCGTTAATGATCTCTTCTATGAAATTTTCAAACCAAATTGTCAACAAAGTCTAAAATAAAAAAATTCTGTTGATAATGATGTGAATGAATGCCATCAATCGATAGAAATGTTTGATATTCACACGTTCATCAAGTCATCATGTTGATAAATTCCTTATCGATAACATGAGAACAAATTCCTGACTTGTGGATCATGTTTATGATTTTCTCAACCAGCTTCTTGGTAAATATTGATGGTTGTTGATTTGATAAGGTGACATCAAGCAATGACCCGTCGGCAATATGGGCCACATTGTTGCCGGTTATGGGATATTAATATTAAATTTTCATTTCCTCTAGCTGGGAATCCGCTGTATTAAACAACATCCAATTACCGTAATTGAAATCTTAATCCTCTTGTATTAGCATATTTCAAATTAGGTTCGCTTCTGTTCATCATCGCTATTTTTTTGGTTTTTAATTTATTTTCACCAGTACTACTGGTGTTGACCGGGATAATTATCATGGTGGTAATGGGTGATAATTTAAGATGATCTCACGGCTGGATCACAAATATATATAGATATGAAATATATTTTCATGCGACGATAACATGTATTTGAATCATCCCCGAGGAGATTTTCATACGAAATAGATTTGCATTTCTCGCGACGAATATAACAAGGATCCAATGTAGGCATGCCAAGTCTGAAAGTTGAGTTAATTTAAAAATATAGTTTTAAAATCAATTTGTAGTACTCACCCTTATATAATATCAGATGTTCGAGTGAATAATGATATTATTTGTTACTGGATTTGACACCTGTCTTAGAAACAGAGACAATGAACTGAGCTTATATAATATGTTTTTTATTGTTTCAGCGCTCATTTCTACTTTTGGAGATTTGATTTCGACATTTCCAACTTATTTCAACTCAAAAAAACATTCAAAAAAATCTTCTGTATCATTTATTAAGGGTGTAAAAGTACAAAAAGTTTAATGCGTTTATAAGTTGTGTTTAGATTTGTGCTGAGATCCTATATTAACTGATAATCTATTAAATTCTAAGACTAGCAAATATTTATTTATGTCAGAGACTTAGCATATAATTTCATTCTTCCTTGCAGTTGAATTAGTAATTCAATAAGTACGTTTCGGCAACATCAGTCATTCATTCTCCTTTATTCGTGTTTCTCCATCATTTTAAAGTCGAATTCATCGTTTGTGATTCCAGGAGATTCCAAGTCAAGTCTTGCTGGCATTTTACTTTCAACGGTTTGTAAATGATTTCAGAACAGCTTGATACTCTTGTTTTCCTGCCTTTCACCGACATGATGTTTGACTTTTAGCAGTTAACAGGTTTGGTTTTCTGTCATCGTTACTGTTACTGTTTCAATTAGGTTCCAATGAAGATATCAAATCGATATAATAAATTATTTTAATGCGGCGCATATTACATCACATTGCATCATATGGTTGAGCTTGTTAATTAGGTGTTGACTAATATGACATATGGTTGTGTAGAGCTTGACAGTATATTGTGTTGCTATCTTGTGAGTTACTAATTGTGTTTTGTAGCTTGGAAATTGTTTCATTTATTGGAATGCCTCATTATTTTATCTCCATAACCAGTTTTATCCTAAAAACTAACTATTTTTGTTGTTAAAATTTTTTGAAATCACCAAAGGTCATTCGCTGAATACTCGTTTTTAGAAAAATAATTTTAAAGATCTCCTAGATCAGAGGTTCTCAAACTTTTTTCTCTCGTAGACCTATTTCCATGTTTTTCGGTTTTGGGCAGACTCATTGCTATACGCTATAAAAGATTTAAATTTCTATAGTAGTGAAGTTCCTATAATGTGAAAAAGCAAAACAAAACAAAACAAAACATTTTAATATAATTTATATGGGCCTAATTACCAGTTTATATTATTATTAAATATTTTGCTTTTTAAAACTAATTATCTCATAAATAAGGTTAGTTTTATTGCCGAGAAAGAAGCTTAGCACTAGTGCGAGAGGAATATAGACAATGACATTCCAACAGTAAAGTAGATAGAGGAGAAATGAAAGGAGGCATTGAGGAAAAACAAAGAGAAACGATGGAAATAAACTTGAGATAGATGACTATGTGTTTGTAAGAAAAGAAGTACTGATATGATGGCCAGTATGAAGTGATAGGAAAGAACCAATAAAGGAATTATCAATTACAGGATAAAATGGTACAGTGATAAGAAGGAATGTGGCGAACATTAAAAATTTTAAAAATGAGGACGCGAGTTAAATTAAAAGAAACAAATTTGATTTGAAAACGAATTATTTTAGAAAATTTTTTGATAAAACTTCTCAGTGTCTAAAATAGATCAATTGACAAGTCTTGGGTTTTGGCGGTTATGTTTTCTTCAATATTTCTCTTGAAATATAACGACGGTTCTATATCACTGATTTTAGAGACTTTGAGGTCCAGTCCAATATCAGCGGAGATATCAGTTGAATTGACAGTCTATCATGAACTTAAGGTGGGAATAAATCAAACATTTTTGTAATCGTTCTTGTTCTTGGATTTCAATGCTTTATTGATCGGTTTTGTTGTAATTATTCTAACAGGCGATTTCGTTATTTTCAAATATTCGTCTCAATCCAAATCACAATTATGATATTAATTTGTACCCAACACATTTTTACCAAGGAACACACACAAATTTAACTCGTGAAATTAACATAAATATAACTGTGGGGTCGGGATTACATTTTAGAATATTTCTATGCTTCTATGACAATTTGCTTTCAAATTGTAGCTTAAATCTGTCAAAGAATATTTATTTTTTAGTCAGAATCTCATTCAAGTTATTGTTCCATTGATTATAATTCTGAATCTCATCATAATAGTTCTCGCATTCATACTGTTTTCCAGATAGAATCCAAAGATATTAATTTTAGTTAACCAATCACAATTTCTCTTATAATTCAGCTACTCGTTTGTATTATTTTCAAACTGTTCTTTCAATTTATTTGTCGAAACCTGTAACCATTAAATTCATCGAATTCATTCAGCTGTTTCACTCGCCTAATTATCTTAATTGATTTTCGCTATTTATTTTTAATGTTCGTGCTTTTACTGCTTATATATTTGCAAATATAAAAAACTAGAAATTAGAATTGATTTTTCATAAAAAGCTATAATTTCAATATATTATTTAATCGATAGGAGATGTCAGAGTCAAAGATTTCAGTTTTTTAAATTGAATTCAATGTGAAAATCATTACTAAAATCACTAACAGGTTTTATCAAAAATGCATTGCCATATCTCTTATTCAGCATTGCGCTGAACTTGTTACTGCTTTCATATAAATCAGCTTCAGTTTTTGGTACTTTCACTTGACTTGAAATGGAATGAATTTACTAAAATTAAATGAATTTCTGATGCACGGACATTTATGTTTCTTGGCTGGATACTAATAATATTCCTTTAAGGTTTTCAAGGACAAGTTTCATTCAGATCCACTTCCAAAACACTGGTAACTCAGGAACCATCTAGCTAATGAATGGCTACGAATGTGGACAAAGGTTTATCTGCACATAAGAGCCATTCCAAAGCTCTTAATGCTTCTAGATTTCGTATAAAATATTTCACTCCAGCTCAAATAATGCTGATATATTTAATTGTGCAACAGAATGGAACACCACCCCACTAACACTCCAGCTGTCACAGAGAATAATGAAAAATTACCAAAGCATGAGGCAGTGCCAAACCAAAACGAAAATAAATTCATTTCTTAGCAAGGATTTTAGTTTTAGAAAATTACGCAATCAATGCCGTCATTTATCCCTATTAGATTTCTGGCACGTTGCATTGTAAAGAAGTATTACGACATAACTTGAGACTCATATCACAAGCTACTCTAAAAAGACCAATTCTTCAGGAAAATGTTTACGATGTACTAAACTGAAGTGAAGGATAAATTTGTCAATCTGGATTTATCAAGCAAAACTAACTGCCTGTGCATTGATAAATCCTCTTGCAACAGGTTTATGTTGTTTCAATAATTCGATCTGCTTCAATAGCTGTTGGATACAAATGCAGCAAAATACAATTGAAAGCTTGACCAAATCGATATTGCCACAATCTATTATATCAAATCGATATCCACATTCAAATTGAAACAAGCATTAATTAATGTCTAAAATATTTCCCTCTGATTACTCAAGAGAGAAATATCGATTCATGCGACTGAGTGTACCTTTGAGGAATTCGACATTTTCGAGCTGGAACCAGGAGACGAAACTCGAGCTGTAGGAAAACACTGGGCTTATTTGAAGTACAAAAGCAACTCTAGTGTAGTATTTTATTCATTCCCAGGAGGGAAAAATCGATTCATTAAACTGAGTACTTTGAGGAATTCGACTTTTTCGGGTTACACAGTACATCGGGATAATTGGGAAAAATAATTTAAAACGTGGAAATAATATTTTGTTTTAATCATACCTGAATTTCATATGCTTCTCTTTACTGTCAATTATAGACAATCCGAGCTTGCGTGTTGGTTTAATGGATTTTGTTGTACATCGATAAGCAATGGAATGGTTTGTATAAGATATTCATACCATTGATTGAAGTGCAGAGAATAATGGATTCTCTCAATGAACGATATTGTTTTATCTATTCGTAATTCATCATTTATTTTTATTGCTACTAATATTTGAACATCAAATGTTTTTTGTAATAGGGTCGACATTCAGGATGTGATTTGGTGTTTTCATTTGCAAAAATACATTTCAGCTATTACAGGTTACCGCTTACTCTCGGAAATCAATGTGCGGAGAGAATTTGGAATTTTTTTTACTGATGTATTGTAGGCTTCTGAGCTAAACTCGCTGTATTATCGACAAATCTGGAAAATTTTATCCGTTAATATATTCATATCACTTTGGGTTGAGTGTTGAGAGCTTTAGAAGTTTAGCAAAGGCTTTCGAAATCTTTTACCTATAAGTGATTTGATCATTTATTTTGGTATTCATACACAAACCTCAAATATAATTAAATTAGAGGTTGAGAGTTGAATCCATTTTTAGCATGATAATCCTTCTGTTCAATGACAGGGTTGACTAAGAACGGATTACATTTGTAGATGTCGTTAAATATTTTATCTAAAATGTTTCACAACCTCGAAAAAGAGATTCATTATCAAAGTAACATTTCGCATATAGAGCAGATTTTTGAGAAAATATGGAAATAAAATCACTACTACTCCTACTAATAACTACCAAAATGAATAATAATATTAACTAAAAATAATAATTATAATAAACATGTTACACGGAAAGCGAAAATCAACAATAGAATGAATTCATAATAAACAATCGTAATAATATTGTAAATAATTATTAATATTGTTTTTTAAAATAATTGTTAACTAAATGTCATGGCTGGGAGGATCATCAAAAACTAATTTGAAAATTGCGAGATTATAAAGCGTTAAAGATTTTTAAAATAACTTATTAATGAAAAATATATTTAAATCAATATTTATCGAATTCTATAATTTTTATCGAAATTTAAAATTATTCTGATCCGCACTGAAATTAGGGTTAGATTTTTTGAATATTATCGAGAAATGCTTACTAAATTTGTTTAAATATTTGAGGAATAAAAATATCCTTTTATAGATTTTAAATGAAATAGCTACCGTTGACGATGGTAACACATAATTGAGCATTTGACTGAGTTAATTTAATGATAAATAATTCAAGGAATAGTAAATCAACTCAATAACAAATGACCTCACACCAGAGATCCTCAGTGACCATATGACATTAATAGAATTGTAGATAGAAAATTAAAGAAAAAACGAAACATTAATAAGCATTGAAGTTTTAAAAATCACATGAAAGAAAAGGCTAATCAGTACATTTCGCCGTTTCAACATAAAACTTCAAAATAAGCAGTGTTATTGATTGTCGCTTCAGTTGGTGGTCTGGCCGTACAGTTGCGCATAGCAGCTTTGTCGTATAATTTTATGATCAATAGATTAATGTTCCTGAGTATTATATTAACAACTAGAAACATATGATGGTTTGTTGATGAATTAATCACCAACACTTGGAGGTAACTTAATTTTGGGTTCTACTTTTTCTCGTGGTGATTTAAATATATCTTAAACTTCTTGAGTGGGTAACGAGATTTAGATAGCGGAAAAGGATAATTCGATATAGCTAATGCCAAGAACTGGAGGGGTTTGACATAGTTAGGATATCGTCATAGTATGATTTGTGCTAATGTCATTGTGATATACTTTGGAGAAATGGAGAACTATTTCTCAATTTCAAATTATTGATATCTTCATCTGACCAACATCTTCATCAATCACCTCTAGCTTTCAAGAGCCATTTCCAATAAGTGTGAAATAAAAGTTCATAATGTTGGAGCTAAAAATCAAACGAGATCAATGATCAAAAGTCCACATCGATACAAGATATCAACACAAAGAAATTACTTTCACTGGATTTGTCTGATCGCTTAATAAATTGTGAACTGTCAGGATAAATGATTTTTTAGGCGGTCATTTGATTATGTTTTCCAGAACACACGATAATACATTGTTTGGAGATAATTTTGATTTTGCGGAAATTTGGCAGTTTTCTTTGTTAAATAATTGGATATTCACAGCTTTTTCTTCAATCAGATCAGTGACGGCGATCCGCTGAAAAACTTGTAGCACAAGTTATGATGTCGACAAGATGTAATTAATTGATGTAAATTATTAAGATCGTGGGGAATATTTTGGAAAATGATAAATATTTATGAAATAAAATCTATAATAATAATAATGATAATAATAATGTTCATAATAATAATAATTATTATTATTATAACAATAATGTTGATAATGGTGATAATAATAATAATGATAATGTTAATTATGATAATAATAATGGCAGTAATGATAATAATAATGATAATAATAATGTTGATAATGATGATAATAATAATCATAATAATAATGATGATAATAAGCAATAAAATAAATTTTTGGTTCTTAATTATTTAAAACTAACTCATTTTGAAGTGTCTGGCCAAAGAAGACCACATTTTTGCTTCCGATATGTATTTATTAATATAAATGATACATATAGGGTTAAATCCATGCTCCAGTCAATTGACATTTTCACTGGTAGTGAAAAGAGGAACAAATTCCTATCTGGATAAGTGATATCGACATATAACTACTTCTGGTAATCTATTACGGATAGTGCTGTATACTGCAATACTTGTCCAAATAGCAAACGCACTTACACAACATCTGTAAGATAAATCAATAGATTTCTTTTTGTTTGATCAGATAAACTCAAGGACAGAGAAAAAGTAAAAAAAAATCTAAAAATGATGACAATTTTTATACTAAAATTAATTAGCAATAAAAGTTACTATAAATAACTAATGTAACTTAAATTAGTACCGGTATATGAGCATAACTGAAACTAGTAATCTAGATCAGGGGTCTCCAAAGTACGCCCCGCAAGCTATCTATGAAACACACGAACATTATGACAAAAATCTCGCTACAGGTCACGGTTGTCTGATGAACATTTAAATGACTTATTAATGATTTCAACTACTCATTTTGAACCACAATTT
>JBBMOY011791394.1:0-13234 GCA_037951405.1 Platydemus manokwari | reverse complement strand
AATTTTCTATCAGTAATTTTCAATATTTCGAAAATTATCATATCCGCTCCAATATTGAGAATCCATTGATCTATAATTAGAGAAGGGTTTGAAAATAGTAAGAATAATATCTATTAAAAGAAAATGATATATAACTTGATTATATTGATATCGGAATATTTAAATTGGGAACATATAAATTGCCAAATTTAAAACTGTAACCAAAATTATATTGTAACAACATTAAAAAATAAAACATCAAATAAAAAGGAATTACAAATTTTGAAAATTTATAATACAGAATTATTGATTACAAAATCAGGTGATAAAAATTTGAATTCAAATTTGAAATTACTGAGAATTTATTAAAGATTATTTTAATGAATGAAAACAAAAATAAAAATGTGTGGAGTTCTTTCTAACATGATATCCATACTTATTTTAAAATTTTTGAAAAAACTTTTTTAAAAATTTTAGATATACTAAATATTTACAAAATTTATTAAAGGAAAAAAGAATAAAAAACATTTAAAATTAAAGATGAATCTAGTATGTGAGGAACAGGTTTAAAAAATCCAATAGGGTTGTTTTGTGAAATAGGAAAATTATTTTCAGTCAGGTAAGGAGGACATAATAGTGTTACAAAATTCCATAAATATTTAACAAAACTAAATAAATTAGGAAATATAAATAGAGGAAAAGGATATAAAATCCTCAAAAAATATGACCCGTAAGATATTTTTCAAAGTTTTCATAAGAAAATGAACAGAAATACTCCGATTAACAAATTAGATTAAATTCTTTACAAATTTAACAATGAAATTAAAAAAAGAACGTTTGTATATTTAATCCATCAGTGACTGATAAAAAAATAAATATTCTTCCTATTTATAGGGCTAAGCCCAAATATCTTTAACATCCGGTTATACCTCTGTTGGAGAATTGTTACCGAAGCTTATCTGGAATTGTGCCATAATTGTTCCATCGTTTCAGTGTATAAAAGTATTGATATATTTAACCATACTTGTTATAATCGTATAAAAGAAGTGCTAGTTGTATAAAAGTAGTCATTTTTATTTAGTTAATTGTAATAATTCATATTAATAAACTTTTATCAAAGAAATTGTCTTCTTAATAGTAAATTGGCAAGTGCCACTAGGTTCCACAAATCATTTTCAGTAAAAATTATCATCATCAAAAATCATCTCATCATCTTTTTGGCAAGATATAGTTAAAGTAGTTAAGGGTTAATAATAATATAAATCTTTATTGCAATATCTAGAGCCACCCATCCCGTCTTCATACGTGGATTGATGTGATCGAGGCGAAGAAATATAAAAATATTAGCTTTAGTGATTACCCGATTAGCTGATTAGACTCAGATATTGCCAAAGCAAAAAAAATTTCAAACTTTGAAATTCAAATAAAATAAAACTACAGACCCCTAAAATCATCAAATTAATTATAATTTGAAATGAGATCTGTCCGTATAAATGAGGTCCGTATTAATGATTAATTTCAATATGGTATTTTAATTTTCATTTATAATCCCGTTATCGGTTTTTATATCATAAAAAAACTTTTTATTGGAATCAGATTTGGTTGGATAGTACTCCAAGATGAGTATTCTGAGAAAGTGTTACCATACTCTTTTCAAAATTAGTAAACCGAATGGGAATCCTTTGATTCTATATTCATACTAATTTATAACAAATCGGATTGTGATAGCATCACTATTTTTCCAAAAGCTTGGATCATGGACACTTCACCTTCTCAAAGAAAGTCACAAAAATCAACGTGTTTCGATCTGTGCATCTTTCTCGTTCACCATCAATCTGCTGTGCAGCAACATAAATCTTTGCTTTCCAGGCTCGTAACAAGTGATGAGAAATGGTGCCTGTATGTAAATTTGAAACACAAAAATGCTTTGATAAGTCCCAAAAACCAGCCTCAAACAGGTGCGGAACCCGAAGTTCATCAACGCGAAATCTTGTTGTGCGTTTGGTGAAACCAAATTGGTGTTTTTCATTGCGAAATCTTGCCAAGAAACCAAACAATGAATACCGAACTTTATTGTGAACAACCCAAGCGAGTAAACACTGTAATCAAAGCGAAGAAGACCAGTCAAAAACAATAATTTTACACCATGACAATGCTCGACCTCATGTCACCACAATGACAAAGTTGGAAAATTCTTCCCCATGATCCATATTTGTCCGACCTAGCCCCAAAAGATTTTTATCTTTCCGCTCCATGTTGAACCATCGTTCTGGTCTCATATTTGAAAATGAAGAAGCAAAAATTAATAAGCTTCTTCAAATGTGGGGTTGATGAACTGTCAGAATGGTGGAAGGAAGTGATCGATTGTGACGGAGAATATCTGAGATATTTGTTTTTTCTAATGATTTCATAAATTCATTTTGTTATCTGGAATTTTTTGCATGGATTTTGTTCTTGATCAATATGCATTTTTCATAATTGTAAAAAACCGCACGAACTTATGTACCAACCCAATATAAAAGATATGTGGACAGTATTTTGTTTCAAGAACTTTTATAAATGTAAACAAAACATACATTCTAATCAAAAAGATAGAGAGAGCTGCCCAAAAAATATAAAATTTCCTCAGATTTTATTTCATTATAATGAGTGTCACCTTATGATTAAGGCTCAACAATTACTTGTAATTACCTTTTCTTTTTCACTTTAATTAGAAATTATCGATTAACTAGGTTATAATATGTCGCCTTTTAATGGAAACAGTAGGTTATGTCTAGCCTGCTCCAGGTTTTCTGGTGAATAAATTCCAGAGATTGCTAAATTATTTAAAGACGTAAAATTTATTAAGTAATTTAGTTAGTTCTAATTTCTCAGGAGGTTTACCAATATTTCTATTAGGTAAGGAAATCCATTTATCAGGAGTTATTCAAATTTTTTCACACAACGTAAACATACTTTTGAAACTAGAATATATTAGGTTCTAGCTAATTTATTAACCCGCCTAAACTTCGAAACATCGATATATTTTTCTTGACAATTTCCAAAATTTTCTATGTTTTACTATTATTCAATGACAATTCCTTTAAAATTCCACTGACTTTTGACATCATATCAGCAGAATATCTCAATTCAATGAAATCATTTTATGGCACCGGGCCATAAATCATCTCGTAAAAACTGATTAAAAACGTATGCGATGCATTTCTGTTACATTCTGAATTTTAATATCTCGAAATCTTGAGAATTAATTAAACTTTACTCTGCCAAATTTTTAAAAATAATTTCAAAATTTTTTCATTTATGATTAACCACTGTAGAACCTAACATTTTTACTATTACATTCATGAATTCTGAATTCATGGAATTACTCTTTAAAAGCTGTGATGGCATAACTCGACATAATTTATTTTCATTTCTACATCAATTAAAAAGTTTACGGGTATCGGCCAACGTATTTCAAACTCTTATCGAAATTTTACAAAATAATTTTCCGTAAAAGCTGTGTTATTGTATTTATATGAATAGTTTTATAGTTATTGAATTCATTATTTCCCATAAGATTACTCCATTTATTGGTAATTTTATTCATGATAAACCTGTAAAAATAATCTGCCAGAATTTATAATATTTTATGATTCTTTAACGAACAAAGATCATGAAGATATAAAAAATTATATAAAGAAAATGATCCCCATTTGATATTTTCTTATAAGATTTTTATAAAAAATCGAAGCCAATAAAATTAGCTATCTGCTAAATGCTCTAGATTATTTAGGTTATAAACATGTTATGTTAATCATAAAAAAGATTGAATCGAAAATGTTATGAATGAAAATCAGTAATAACTTTATAAAGTGATTTGTGAGGCTAATATATTAACTGATGAAGATAAAATAAATGCAAAAGAAATAATCAGTTTGTTTATATTTATTTAATAGTAACGATTCATAATTTGATTAAATTTAGAAGCCATGATTATTGAAATGATGTTATCACATTGTTCGAACAAAAATTTTTCTGCATAAAATTAACAATTTTATCTAACAATTAAATTTTTTTCAAATTTATCTTGATCTACAAATATTTTTATAAAACTTCACTTTGATAATCAATTCTTATTTCCATGAGTTCAAATTTAATATTTTTCTTGAAAATATTATAAAATTGTCATAATAAAAACAATCTTGGTGTTTATAACATTTTCAAGAGTAACTTAGTTTTTCCATAACCTGAACTTCTCATAATTATCATTGTAAAAGAAAAGGGAATATTTCAATGATAATTAAATTTTATTTTATTACCGTTACAAAGAAATGCCATTTTTAAAATTAAAAAAAAATGTATGATTAAAGTCGTTAGGAGATTCGTAATAAAGAAATTCCAAATTTGAATAAATCAAAACATAATAAAACTAAATATCATATTAAATATGATAAATAATATGAATATTGTTGTACAAATGATAAGCATTGTATGAATATGAATAATATGAATAATATAAATACGAATAAAACGAATGAGTATGAGAGGTAGGAATAAATATGTTAAGTTTGAAATTAAGACGTTTTGGTGTTGATGGAGGCGATTAAAAATTATAAGTTTTGAAATGAATTTAGTACTGGTTACTATCCTGTGGAATGTCAACTAAAGATTCTAAATTCTTCAAATAAAGAAAGTCCTGTGCTTAATTTTACACGAGTGGATACGAATCTTCAAAAATCATCTTGCAAATTATGAAATTTCTTATAATTATAATTAAATAAGGAATTTAGATATTCCATCTAAATAAAGGTAAAGCTGTTTTTACTGAAATATTTATGAGAACTTTGAAAATATGATGTCGAAACATTTTACACTAATAGGAAATCAAGACAAAGTGTTCTAAATAAATAAAAGGATTAAGCTAAGAAAAAAGGTCCTTTCACCAAATTTTAAAGTAATGTGTTTTTGTGAGTTATTTGATATTAAAATTTATTTGTAAAGATTTTTTAATGAAATTTTTACATAAAATTCAATTTTAGATTAAAAACCAAAAATCAACTTTAACAATCAAAAACCATGTATTCGATGCCCGCTACTATAGTTAACACTTTCAAAATATTCCTCGACAATTTCTAAGACGATATTTAAGCCTCGAATTATATTTATATGCCAAGACATTTCTTCATTGGCGAGAAATCTACAAATTTTGTTGTATCTCAATAAATAATTTTAAATGGTTGGTTTTATTTTTATAAAAATTGTCAATATTTGTTGACTGTTAGTTTACTAATGGATAACATTTTGTAAATATAATTTTTTGTGTGAATGTCGAAAAGGGACAAGGCTGAATTGTTGAACCAAGTCCATATTTGTGGCATCTTTACCTGTACGATTTATTTGATTTGGATCAAATCTTCATTTCATTATACAGGTTTGGGACCCAATATATTAAATAGATATAAATATACTTATTTTGAGAGAAAACACACGTACCTTGTTCCTGGCACTTCTCAATAATTTTGAAGTCACTTTTTTATAAAACTGATTTAAATGGTGAAAAAAAGTTTGGAAGATTTAATCATAATTTTTGATATACATTTCAATTTGTGTCGCTCAGTCGTAGTAATAATAAGATTTGAAATAATGATTGGGATGGAAGACTGATCACTAACAGTTTGTTATAAATTTAATAGGAACAATCGATAATCAATCATTTTTTTTACAATATATGAAAACATGCAATGAGTTGCGTACTAATGAAAAATATTTTCAAAACCTCCTTTATGTTGTACATGAACCTAAATTATTTTTTAATATTTTTTTTATTTTTATTTTATCAATATTAAAATTATTTACAGCTATTCAATAAAACTAAAATTTGTATTATTTTACGACATTTTTACAAGCATCTTATTTTGGTATATCTTTTACAATGATTGAAAAAAGATTTTTGAATTTCAATGGTGTTTTCGCTTTTATTTAATAATAAGTTTATTCGATGTAGTGAGCATCAGTATTATCAATTTTGAATATCATGGCCTGGATTAGAAATGAAATAATAATTGTTTGAAGTACAGAACTTTCTTTCGTCCTTTATTTTGACTTGATGCCACTTATTTCCTCATGTGATCAATTATATAGAACTTAGAAATAGATGGAATACAAATTAATATTTGGTTCTATGAATTTCGCTATAAAATTTTTTAGAAAATATCAAATTAGATTAGTCCAATTCAGATTTGCACGATCAACATCAATTTTTATGTTGAAAAATCATGAGAGAAGTTCCCTTTAGCGCTTTTTTTAAAAAAATAAAAAGCGTCAATGTCGGTAATTATTCGGATTGAAATAAAGGTTTTTATAAATATTTTTATTTCATTATTACATTCTACTCACGGTTTTTAACATAAATTATTGCACGATATCATATAATCAAGTATTTATTGTCATGTTTTTAGCAAATCGTAAATATAATGATCTAGGAATAAATAAATGGACAAATAATCCACACAGAAAGAACATTAATACACATCCCAATATGATGATTCTTTTGTTGATTATCGACTTATCAATCAATGGTCGAGGATGTGGAAGCTTTACAATATCAGTCAAACGACTAATCGAAAAAGGTGGAGTTTTAATGTGTGGCGGTAATTTCTTCTGGTCCTTGATATCCTCTGTGTGTGATGAAAGTAGACCTGAATAAGAAAAATAAATATTGGAAATGTTTGAATCGAAAAGTAGTTTCACTTGAGTTTTCATCATCGTTTGAATCGATATTTTTAGATGAAACTCTTTGTTGAGCCTGAAAACAGATATTTCATTACCGATTGAGATAATTTTAAACGAAAATATAAGCAAATAAATGCTTGTCACAAATAAGTTAAGCTGGGAGGAGATGATTGTTAACGAATATTGTTTCATTGAATAGCAAAATTAATTTCTTGTCATAAATCTGAAAACCTTAGCAACACTATTTCCATAGCAGTTTCTACTCGAATATATTGGATTGTATCTTGATAATACTGTTTTTCTTATTCCTCTAATATTTGAAATCACTTGAAACCCAAAAGTGAGAGCCTATTTGTATAAATGTTTCGGTTTTTATGAGATTAGCCAAATAGAGCTATTTCCGTTTATATTTGTGGGAAATATTATTTGGCAATATTTATGTCTGTTCTTTAATGTTTTCAAAAATTTATTTTCGATACCATTTGCTCTCTGCATAAATATTGATAATAGAGCAAGAGAATTCAAACCACTTATTAATATATCCTCATAATATGAGAGAAAAAGATAATAACAGCATTAAAAAGTACATTCAAAATCATTACAAAAGTAAAAACTAACCAAGTCTGCTTGTTTACTCCAGTCTTGACATTCCAAGATTATAATACAAAGAATCACCGCAGAAACACTGCCAATAGTAAAACCTGACCAAATACCTATGAAAGAAATATTACTTATAAATATTATCATAATAATAAATAATTATATTTCTAAGAGTTTTGTAGATATTTAACACCTAGATCGGTTTCTGAGAATGATATCTGACGGCGAATAGATCAATACATTAACAAACAAATAACATCAAAATTAAATATTTTAAGATTTAGTTAAATGGCGAAATATTCCTTAAATTTAAGTATTGAGAAACATAAATGGTACAATCCAACGTAATCCAATTACTGATTCAAAGATAATGAATAAATGAATTCTGTGGAAGTACTTAAAAGCGGAAAGACGAATAAAAAAATTTAAAATGGTTTATTGTTTAACTTAAATAAAAATAAATTTCATTCAGTTTAAGATCAGTAGTTAGATTTATTATTATTAGATTGTTGCATAATTTCTCGTCATTACATCATACTGTTTGTCCTACAGAAACCGTTTTGATGTTTGTCGAAGTGTTTTGTATCATTAGAAAGACCATACTATGCTTCACAAGGTTAAAACAGTCGTTTTGCCTATATTATTTTTTTCCTTTTCTAGAACCCTCAATTGAATTGTCAAGTAGACAAAAAATCCTTTTTTCGACACCTCCTTCAAAAAGCGAGTGAAGATATGAAAGATATATGTGCAGTGTATGCAGAGGACGCTATATCTATCAAAAATTTGTATAAATGCCAAAACATTACCTTTAATACTGAAATGAAACACAAATCCCAGAATTACCGATGACGGTAAACTCAAAGCATATAATGACACAAAAATCACTACACAACCAGTAAACTGTCGACCACAACCCCTGAAAGCTCCTGCCGCTACTCCCTGATAAAGTTAGTAAGTGACATCTTATAATCAATACTCACGAAGAAAGGATCTGTCAATATTATTAAATAAATGTATGGAAATACTTCCGTCGCCATTTTGACGATATCACTAAATATATAATAATATAATTATCAATTATGTATTGTAATTATACTCACGGTTTATTAGTAAACATTAAAGGAATTTGATATCTCAAGCCGATAATCAGTGAAGATAATATTGTAACAGAAATTGCTAAACAATAATTCGGGTGAAACATTTATTGGTATTATATAAACAGAATTCATAAGCTACCTGTGACCGTTAATGAAGCTCTGTAAGCTAATTTGGCAAGAGTTGGATTATTTGCACCGAGACATTGACCAACACGAATATTACAAGAAATTCCTGATCCGTTGTGTATCTTTAAAAGGGATAAATTTGAGATTCAATTTTGAAAACAAAAAATATATTTATAAATATAATATTTTTAAATTATAATGCCACACTTCGTTGTTTAAGATATTAATTGAATCTTTGTAAATCTATATCCATTCATTGAAGATAGGTTGTCTAAAATTTGGGAAACCTTTCCTATTCGTCCGCAATGATCAATTAATATTGGAAATTAAATTATCAAAATATTTTTAGTTAGGTTTTGTAAGTTTGATTTTGTAAAACGATATTAACATTTATAATATTATCTAATATCTTTATCCATTTTCAATGAGTCACTATAAGATAACACTATGACAATATTCTATGACTAGAATTAATTTATTTTTATGGATGAATAATGGTGCGGCATGTTGCTTAAATGAACACCTCATTTAATTGAAAAATGAAATTTTAATCAAGTAAAGATAAATTTTAAAAACAAATTAGTACCATAAACGATATTGACAGCATTTGCATCATTATCGCTTGTGTCGCAAGTTCAATTTTTCCGATGAGTCCTAAATTTTAAATTTATAATAGATGCAGAAAATTTTCCCGCATAGATAAATATAAAAATTACTTTATGTATTCAGTTAATATAGACGAATATTTATATTAAAAATTAAAATTAATTTTGAAAATTCTTTTCATTCCTAATTTTTAGAGCATAATAATTAAATAATATTTTCAAAGAATGTTTATCAGAAAAAATATGCTTTGGTTTGCTTAAAAAGAAAAATAGAAATAATTCCAACATTTATTCTCAATTATTTAGTAATACTGTAGAAAAAGAAGAATTCAATTTATAACAAATATACAATGGATTATTAAATATAAATATATGGCTGTTAATAAAAATGACGCTGTTATTGGCTAAGATGTTTTGCAAATTTATGAATATTAAGATGAATAGGTTTACTCCTCAGCTGGCTATCTTTCCATCAGCATTTATACATAAGATTCGAGACTGAGTTGTGTATTACTTTTTGATTTGATTTTGTGCATTTGAAATTGGTTTAGATATATTTTTTCATTATAAATCGACTTAGTAAACTGCTCATATATGTTTAAAAATACAATTTATATCAAATATTATAAAAAGCGATTCTCCTTAATTTACAATAATTCCAATTTGACCTACTTTGACCCGTTTATCAAATGAAGAAATTTGAAGATTTTTACTACAATGTGTTTAATATCTATTTCAAACAACAAAAATTCTTTTGAAACACTTCAATAAAAAATTAAAAATATTTTAAAGTAAATATAATTAAATAAACTATATAGTTTTGAAATATATTTCAGCATTTATTTAAGCCACTTTTATTTTACATAAAATGACTAAATTTAAAGCGATTAGGTTCGTTTCATCAATAAACTTTCTGCACTCATGATTATGTATTTGTTTCGAAACACAATAGCAATTATCCGCTTGCTTAAAATTATGGTTTTTAAAACCTACTTAATCGACATAAAGAATTTTATCATAAGAATAGGTTTTTATATATAATAATTACAAGGTAAGGTGAATTCAACCTTAAAACTTAAAACAAGTTTATTCAAATCCAATGATAAAATATCTGTTCATAAATATTGAACAGTCTTATTGTCAAATGCTTAAAGATAATAACTCTGTCGCATTATAATATATTATTTAAATTATAAATCAAAATTTATTTGATGCATACCTCCCATAAATACACATGCTTCCCAAAGTATAATTTCGAATGTGAGATATCCGATACCAGCTATTCCTAGTTTAAACATTTCAAGCCAATCATAAAGTGCTTCTATTTGAAATCCTAGGAATAGAATTTATCGTTCATATTAAAAAATACAACACAATTATTCATAATTTTATCAATAATTCATCAATATTCATTTTCACAAATGTTCAACACAGTTTAGATGATGCAATTGACAAAATGGATGCATTAATAAATCACAACGCTCTAAATCTACTTTGTTATGCGAAATTAATGACAAGACAAATTGAGATGAAGTTTTAAGGTCCGTGATTTTATCAGTATAAAATTAGATGCTAATCGAAAGTATTTATTATTACATATCGATTTAAAAATCAAAAACTAATAACACATGTGGTTCGGTATGTATGATGACATAATATAAATAGTCATAGTAGATGTTACATACACTGTGCTTTCAAAACCTCGATAAAATCTGCTCCTGGTAACGATGGCTTGTTGTTCAAGGATTGGTGTGAGATTGATCTTAAATTTGTGTTTTTGCATAGGTTCTTAAATCTAGTGTTAAGTTCAGGGATAGTGCTGGATCAGTGGAAACCGTTTAGGACTTCTCTTATATTAAAAACACTGAAGGATGGGCAAGCACACTTAGTGTCATCTTGGCGACCAATTACGCTAATGGACATGACATATAGATTGTTTTGTAACATTATTAACGTTCGTATGATCAATTGGATTACCAGTGGGGGATTTAATCTCTGGAAATAAAAAAAAAACGCTTTTGTCTGAGAATGGTTGTGCTGAGCACAATGCATGCCTTCAATTTATTTACGAATCTTGTAAAATGTCAAGGGCAAATTCCCATTTCTTTTGGTTAGATCTTAAGGATGCTTTTCCTAGCTGGTCTCATGAGTTAATTTATTTGACTCTGGAAAAGATGGGTTGTGCATTCAGCACAACCGACCTTCTGAAGAATTTGTATAGTGGCTTGAATACTACATATCACTATGAGAGTAAAGTCACTCCTTCTTTTGATTTAGTTAAGAGTGTCAAACAAGGTTATCCTTTGTGGGTGTCTTTGTTCCGTTTATCGATAGATTTCCTTGTTAAGTCTGTTAATAATTTACCGAGACCTCTCCTATTATCTGATATAGAAATTTCTATAATGGCTTATGCTGACGACTTGGTAGTTATTTCTAGTGATACACCAAGGATTGTTGAGTTGTTAGTTCGAATTGTGTATTTCGCTAGTAAGGTTTACCTTACTTTTAATTTGATTGAATGCATTGTACTGATTCGATGAAAAGAACGGTTCTCAAAATATACGATATTGATATTCCAGAAGTCGATGAAAAGAATCAAACAAATATCTTGAAGTTCCTTTGGTTCCTCAAAGAGGAAAGATTTTAATTACATTTAAAATAATCTCATTTCCGACTTCGAGTTTATTTGTAATAAGAACTTACATCCGATCCAAAGTCTAAATGCCTTTAGAGTGTTTCTACATTCTAGACTGCCGTTTTACCTTCAAAACAGAGAAGTGAGTATTTTATCTCTTCCCTATCACACTAGAGGTAGATGGGTAGTAAGCTCAGGAAACTTGCTTTCGATGAAAAAATCAGACAGTTATTTAAGAAAAAAATAGGATTTATCTTTTTTTTATCACCTAATAATGACTCTCTATATACCTGTAGGAGGTTGGATGGTCTTTGCCCTATGCCAGCGAAAATTAACTATTAATGCCAGAATATAGTAGTAGATTTTCTCTTGTTGAACAGTTCAGACTCTATCTTTGCTTTTTTTACACAAAAGAGATTGATGGCACTAATGAACAAGCATTTTAATCATTCTGACGTTGACGAATTCCATAGGACTAAACAACACAATTGATGATGAGCATGCTGGAACAGGCTCTTGGTGGTTGAAGGTTTGGTTAGAGTCCGGGTTCTGCAGAAGAGAGGCATAAATTATAAATTCGACTTGCTTGAAGGACATATCTTTATTAAATGTTGTCTAAGGGGATTCACAATATATGATAGGTAACAAAGAGAAGGATAAATTGCTTTCTATTCTTCATGATGGGTTTGATTTCTTGAGTTGTATCTCTTGGACTGTGAAATAGTGCCAGGGTTTATTAGTTAAGTCTATTGCGCTATGTAAGGTTTCCATGGGAGTCTCGGACTCAATTGTGTTGTCACTACAAGTTTGTAACTTCCTGGTCTTGGGTAGAAAGAACCTTCTGCTGCTGAATTACCTAGATCTCCGTATAATGTAGGGTAAAGAATTGAATTGCCGTCGATGCAGTACTGCAGTGGAATCGATGGCCCAAGTACTCAACCATTGCAATGATAAACGTTATACGGACGATTTCTAAGCATAACACAGTGCTTGCAATTTTGGAGTTTTATTATTGTTTCTTAACTATAGTTTCTTAACTGTTTTTTAGATTTTAGTCTGGTAATTGATGAATTACGGGGTGATTGTGAAACGAGAAGATTAGGCTAAAGTAAAGTGCACAGTGATCATGTTCATGCCTGTGAAAATCTATTACGATATTAAATAATTAATCTGAAATTATCACTCTAAATGACGACAAGATTTTGGTCTATCAGGTTGGTTTCTATTGATTTTCAATTATTTGATTTATTGCTAGATGATTTGTTTACTCCACTTATTTTAACCAAATAACCGTTTGGAAAATATCTTCATCTTTTCGTGTATCTGGAACAAATAGTTGATGTTGTATGGTGAAAGAACAAATTTTGAATAATAATAATAATATTATTTTATTAATTTTATTTATTAGGTTGTCCCATATGAAATGTCCGATTTTTATATATTGAACTTTAAATCAAAATTTTTTAAAAACTACTTAA
>JBBMOY011790283.1:0-13237 GCA_037951405.1 Platydemus manokwari | reverse complement strand
TATATATCAATGTAATTCATCTAAATTGATTTTCCATTTTATTTCGTTATTCATTCAAACAAAAGAAAAAAATAAATTTTTTTATTAATTTAATCAAAAATATCGGAATTAACTCTTTGAATCGATAATAATGGGCATGAAAATAAATTAAAATGATTTTCGTCGTATTAATTAAGGATGGTTTCGTTACAGGAATTATCATGAGATTCCAAATGTCCAAAGAAGCCTATTTCCTCGAAATCAATTAGTTTTTATAATGAGGCTAACTAATGAAAGGAAAACAAATGATTTATTAAATAATGATTGCATTTCTCATTACGGAATGAAACACGTTTCAATTATCAACTTTCTCTGGTAGCAATATATTATTTTGTTGAGTGTATGTAAATGTATATCGGATACAGTAACATATATATATCTGACTCTGAATCATAAACAGATCGAACATGAATTATCGACTCAGTTCGAAATTATAAATCTGTTGGTGTACCTTTGAAATATTAGCAAATTTATATGTAACAGGATAAGGCTTAAGTATACACATTGATTTCATCGATTTTGATTACATTAATTGATTATTATTATTATTGTATATATTTTTAGCAAGTCAAAATTTTTTAAAATAAAACCTAAATTAAAAATACATAATTTATAATGAGGAACACAATTTAAATGACATTCATGGATCGTGTGATAAATAAATCGACATTCTTGCAAAAGAAAATAAGAAGAACAAGAAAGATTTGGAAATATTAACAAAATCAGAAAAAAATCAAATAAATCAATAGAGATTGGAATTGTAATGTTATTAACACATTGACGGACAGTAGGAACAAATGAAGTTCGAAATTGACGATTATAAACGCAAGTGTCCGTCAACGTGTTAATATCAATAACGTTAATACTCGACATATAAAATTGCCCATGTGAAATAAATTCCAATAATTAAAAATCGTATCATGTGGAAGGATAAAATATTCAATCTAAGACAACAAAGACTCCATGTTTATATTATGGTCGAAATGAAACGAATTTGAAAGAAATAAACAAATATGAAAAACCCTGTAAAAACATTATTAAAACTTATCAAGCACAAAAAAATGTCTACTATTATGATTTATAAATATATTGTAGAATTTTAGTGATGAGTTATGCCTATAAGATAGAATGGAATAATACAGTCAGGAGTAGTTCGGTACAGTATCACTAATTGTTCCATTTAATATTAATAAATGCTCAACCCTGCATGTATTAATTGTGTTAATAAATACTTAATGGAAGCATAAGAATTCTGTCGTTAATGTTTATCAGATAGATAAGATTCGGATAGTGAAATCAAAATTATATTTTTATGCTTGAGGACTCCAAAAATTAGAATTATAATTACTATAAAAAGTAGTAATGGTTATAATAATATCAATATAAGTTATTATTTTTATGATAAAATTATTCATGCTAATTTCACAATGAATGATAACTGTGGGCCGCTACTATTTTATAATGCACTCATCGAAGACGAACTGAAAATTCACGACAGCAAATTAAATGTATTTAAACACTATTATCTAAATAAATTATTATAATTTTATATCAAATTAAATCTCTGAAAATTTAATTCCATCAAAATATTTCACAATAATAGCGACAATAATATTGACACTTGCGGCAACAATAATTTTCAGGATAAAACCACTTGGCTATAACCAGTATTTTGGTTCTACATCGAGATTTAAAAACAATACTTCAGTTTATAAATATCTATTCTTTACAAAACACATTACACATTACAACCCCAAAAATGCAAATCTCTATTTAATAATAAACGTTAATAATGTTCACAAGAAGACTGAGCCCCTATATTTGTTTCAGAAATACCAGCTTTGAAACTGTTTCTGGATGACTATTAATTTTCCGTAACAAATACTGCTATTAAAGATACACACTAATATACAATGGATAGCATAAACTTCTTTACGGTTTTCTTAATTAATATTACAGTACTTGTGAAACTCAAAACATTAAAAATAAATATTTTTGTTTACTTTATTTTGTATTTATGAGAAATTGCAAATACATTATCTGTCAAGCATACATGCCTTCCATATGTTTCTTCCCTTACTCTCATCCACTTTACATTGCTAATTCTATTTAAAAATTTATCTTTCTGTTCTCCTATATGTTTTTTTTTAATATTTTTGTTTACATAATTAATAAAATTTAAAAGTTCAGTTATTTATATCTCTATGTTATTTTATTTTTATATTTTCGGTAAATATCTCTGTCTATTTATATTAATTAATTATTTTTGTTTAATACGAATTTTAACCTTTGACCTTGGCAATAAAAATAAATTAAAATTATTGGAATGATCTTAAAAATCTAAGATTTATTTTTTACCTTAGATTTTATCAAAATATATTTCCAATAAGATATTGTTCATCATTTTGTATCTAATAATCATATTAATAAGTAATATAAGTTCTTCATCAAATATTTTGAAGTAAAACTGTAATTATGAAAGACATGCTGATATGGTTGAATATCATAATAAATAAAAAGGATAAATCAGGAAATGCAGGAATTTTTGTCTAACAAATAAGCGAAAACAAAAAACACTATGTTTACCAATTGAATAAAGTCAAGCAGTTCTTTAATTATAGCTAGGACTTATATGTGTGTTCGACTCTCATTCGGTATCCATTATTGCAAAATTTTAATTACGTTTATTGATCTTTAACTATTGGTATTGTTGAAACCATAGCTTTTGTAAATGTGTAATCATGGATTTTGTCGAATCGAAATTTTCACCTTGTTTTGGTTGGTCAGTGGGCAGGCTTGTATAGATAGGAGGTATGTCGATACAAACAAATGAAATCAAGGATTACAATATGCAAATGAGTATATGTATGACAAATTAATGAGTAATATGGAAGGTAAGTAAAATGACTAAGAATTTTTTTTCGATATTTTTTCCGAATTTATATAACCCAAGGAACGGCTAAAAAACTAGTCTACCAGTTGGAATATTTGGAATGGTTCAATTATAAAACACAGACAATCTTTACAATACACCATGGCTAATCTTAACTTCCGAATCAATGAATTAGAAATAAATAATAGTAATAATAATAATAATAATAATAACAATAATAATAATGATTATTATAATAATGATAATAATAATAATGATAATAATAATAATAATAAAATTTAGGTTATAATTAATATGATAAACAAATAAGAATATTATCTTATCTATTTCAATTCTAAAGCCGGATATAATTAATCAAATACAAACAGAGCCTAAGATTTTTATTTATTGCTTACTCTCCGTTATTCATTATATTAAAAACAGAATCACCGAAGCTTGAAGATGTTTAACTGATAAGAGAAAGTCATTTGGATAAAATTAGGCGTTCAATTGATAAGACATATAAAAAGTGATGGGAGCAAACGAAGATTTTTGATTAATTAATAAAAGATCGACCGTTATTAGTGCACGACAAAAATTAGTAATTAAATAAATTTTACTTGACAGTTGACCAAACACTGTACGCGATCTAAATAAAATTCTCCTAGCAGAATTAAACTCTTGACTATAACAATTTTCAGTAACGGTCGAACGCAGCTTCGGGATGAAATTTTCTTCGCTAATAAAAGGTTTTCCTCTAATAATTATTAATTAATGTTCCTATGCTTACTAAATTGTCACTCTTACATACCATTGTGTTTTGCTCTGATGATCAATTATTTGAATTGAAGGCATTTTAATTACTAAATATAGATATCCCATTTTAAAAAATGCTGCTATTTCGATTATTTATAATGATTAATTTGGTGATTCGATTACATTTATTGATTTTTATTACTTTTTTTGAAAATAATTTTTGTGGATCGAAACTGTTATATGTTAATCTATTTTAATTACTTTGGTAGGAAATTTATTTATAAGGCATATGATTAATAGGAGCCGATAGAGTGATGACTAACATGTCAAAATAATTAGCCTCTTTATAGTGTGTTAATATAGTTTATCGGTTGATCTGATTAATTTCTGAATATCTCAGAAAACCTATAATTTTGGCACAATGGAACCCTTGTTTTGACGTTTACGCCTACACGACCATACTGACAAAGTAGCCAACCAATTGGAGATGAAATAAATTGAAGATTCCAATTCGGTAAACGAAAATGATTACATATCAATACATGTAGAAATATTATTATGTAGTAATAGAATAAACAATCGAGAAATAGAATATCAAATTATATTGTGTAACACACAAAAATAAGATGTACTAGATAGCCTATTGTCAGTTGAAAGTCGATTAGCGTTTATTTATATTATTTGTTTTGAGCAGCCAGTTGCAAGCCTATTAGAATTGAGCTTATTGTCATGGTGAAGTGTTCATGATTATTTTATGTGAACAATAGTGCAGAGTAGCATTTTTTTCTTTTTCTTTTGGTTTGCAATCTTCATTTCAATTTAATAAACTCAATAGCAGTGAAGATTAGTTTAAATTAATTAATAATAATAATTTTAAATGATTGGTTTAAAAAAATTATTTTAATAAATTTTTTTAATTACAGTTTAAGATAATAAATTAAAAAAAATATAACAAATAGTGTTTTAAAATTTATTATTTAAAATAAAATAATTAGAAAATTATTTAAATATTTTTATCTATACCTGATTAAGATTGAAAATCGAATCTCTCTAGAAAATGAATTATAATATTTTGTTTAAAAAATTGAATTAAGTGTTATAACTAAATAAATATTAAGAAAATCGTAATAATGACTTCTTTTGTTGAAACATCAATTGCAAGTGAAGTAGCCGCTACTAACGATGATCACATTTTCAATTAGCCTCGAATTTATATTTTTGAACAATTTCAAATTTAGTCACACAAGTCATCTCTCAATTTGGTTATGGGGAATTATTTGTGTCGAATTGGGTTCTGAATTGCCATCAGAATGCCTTTGATATGTATATCCATTTCCTATGAACCATTCTGACGATGTTTTATAAACAAATGTCATTTTACAGCAATAAATATCAGAATTTATTGATTATTTATTGTGATGTCCTTAGAAAGTTAGAAAATCAATTAGTTTTATTTGTGCAATTTAGATCTATTTTAAATTTTATTGCTTTCTTCTATGAATTTTACTGAATTTTTTTACTGATTTCAATGATTTCAGGAATTATTCTAATTTTGTCTTTTTTATGTGACTTTGGGCAGATTTTCATCTTAAATTATATTCATTAAAGCTACCAGCTAATTCTAATTGTGTATAATTTATTATTTTTTCGCAGAATCAATTCAATGAATTTAGATAGCCAAAATTGGTTTTTTCTAAAAAATCACATCATAAAAATATTCAGGATTCAAGTATTCAGATCACACAAATGAGCTCTTTATACACAACTTTAACGAAAAATTACTAATGGTTTTTTTTAAGTCGCTAAAGTTTAAAACAGAATAAGTCTAGAATTATGACTTGGCCTCCATCGATTAAATTGTATTTTGAGATTTGAATCTACAGAATATAATTACTGGTGAAGGTCATGTTAGAATAATCTATGTAGGATTATAAGGAGTAGTAAAGAATTATGAGAGTTAATCAATACATATTTCCCAAACAAGAAATAAAATTTTAAAATAATAAAAGAAAATCAAGAATTACAAAATTAAGTATAATTTTGAACGAATAAATAAAAATAGTCAAAGTTAAATAAAATTTTCAAATATTTTTTAAACATTTTATTGATTCCAAACAAAAAACAATAGTTCCATGTCAGCATCTAAGCTCATGAGTTCAGAGAAACCTCTTAAAAATATAAATATGTCATTTTTTAAAAACTTATATTTTTGCTGTAAAAACCGGATAAATTTATGTTAAGATATTGATTGAACAGAAAGTGAATTCAAAAATTGATCACAATAATAGCTTAAATAAATATAATTGGCTATTAATATTTGTCAATATCTTTAATAGTTTAGCTAACATTTCTCCATTGATTTTTTATTAAGAATTCCTACGCTACTTTGAAAAGCATAAGAAGTAGTAGAAGTCGGGTATGCACATTTCAATTATTTCTTGTCATTATTACATTGTTTCATTTGAAATTGCAACATAAAACATATACCGTTAAAATTATGAACATAATTCGAGACATTGAAAACGCATCAAAAGATAATCAAAATAATTGTGAGGCTTATTAGTATTATATTATATTTCGACAAATCTAATATCGATCCAGCTGTGATTGTATAGTAATTACAATAACTCAGTTGGTATCTCATAAAATCTACAAAGGAAAGAACATCTATAATCAACGGATATTATGATACAAATATGAGACGAAAACAAATGAGAAATATTTAACAAATCCAAATCCAAATCCAAAAGGCAATTTGAATTCCTATTTTAAAATGTTTCTGCTTATTCGAATTGATCTTCATAAAATGACAATCAATACGCGAAAACATCCATGGAAATCCTAATTAAGTCGCTATGTTTGGTAATTATTTTTAGAATAGTGATACGTTTTGGGGTCACTACCTTATTTTCTCTTACTAATTCTTATTTTACTTGATCGAAATCTACGACTTAATCAGTACTCTGAGTCGGTTTCGACTCTCAGATAGTATTTTGTACTATAAACTTTGATGTTGCTTCGCCTCGACGTTCTCAACTTATGTGAAGATATGTGGGACGGCGTAGAAATCGATTTAATTGATTTTAATTCTACTATTGCCTCTATTATTATCTCAACTATTCCTATTTCAGTCTCGTTTATCAAATGTATTCTCAAATTATCCCCAATAAGGTGATGAATGATATTGAGATTTATATATAATGAAATTATGACAACTTATGCCAACTGGCTGATCAAAAACCCAACTCGGTTTAATGTCGCAAATGTTTATTGTTATGAAATAAATGCACCAAATTATTAGTATACAGCAATTAAATAAAATGGATATAAAATACTACTTTTATGTGTTAATTTTAAATACTATTTCTATACACTTAAACGTTGGATAAAAACTTATCAATGTGCTACTTCAGGATAGCAGATGATGGACCAACAAAACCCTTCGTGACTATTGCGTAAGTGTCCATTACAAGAGTGTTTTCCGAGCTCTGGTCGATTGATAGGGAGAATATGAGAAATATATAATTGATATATATATATATTTTACACGAATGTATTCTTTTGCCTTCCTCGGCAATTAGTATGTGTCTATACTCTTCCTATATTTCTATAGGGCATATATTTAATGGCAGCGACAAAATCGATCTTGAGCAATTCACACACTATAGGTTAGTGGTTTCCAATTAAGGGCTAGGCATATGATGTGCTATTGCCTTATATATGATTGTTGGACTATGGCGAAATATAGCGCTTGAATAAAATATGCGGGCTTAATTTTCCGCTTTATTGTGATGATGCTTATAAATTCAATGGGGATATTTTCCCGAAGCCTGTTGCCATGCGAGTTTATAGGGGTTTTATTGTTGATGTTATTTTAAAATGCGGGTAAAAATATGGGTTTAATAATTAAATTTTTGGTCACTGTGTAAAAATAAGTCCTAATCAAACTTATTTCTGTTAAAATTTGTTTTATTTTAATAATATCAACTTTAAAATTATCATAAAATAGTTTTTAACTATTTTATCTACAATAACAAGATTTTATTATTAAAACCAAAATCCTTTAAATTAATTATTATTATTATCATTATTATTATTATTATTATTATTATTATTATTATTATTATTATTATTATTATTATTATTATTATTATTATCATTATTGTTATTATTATTATTATTAATATTATTATTATTATTTTTATCATTATCATTATTGTTGTTATTATTATTATTATTAATAAATCGAAAACATCAATTCATTCAATATTTTCTTATTCTATTATTCTGGTTTTCTCTACTTATATTTTCAAATATCATTTGCACATTGAAAAAGCTTTTAAAGATAAAAAATTATATTTACATTACAAAGGAAACAATAATAAAAATTAACTACGTTTATACATCTATATCGGCATGGCATACAATAATTGTCAAAATAAGAGGTAATTTCCCAAAACCCCAACATTTGTGTTATCAAAGACAATATAAAAAAATCTTTGTTTGATTTTGCTGTTCCTAGATCAAGTCATGATCATAACTATAAAATTATGTAATAAATGAATATAAAACTTTCAAACGAAGGAAGTTTAAAAATAACAACTGTGAGCACACATCAAGCATCAAGTTCAAGCAACTAACTAATAAAACTACTTCCTATAATAATGAACTCTTTAAACAACACTAACTATTTTTCATATAATTGACAACATAAGTTAATTTTTTATGCCGAAGTGGCTATTTAAGGTTCTTCTTACAGCCGAAATATTAATAATTTCAGTTACATATAAAAATTATTAGGATTTTAGTCAAATATTATAATAAATATTATAATAAGGCTTGTTCCAGTCTCAGTGTCAATGATGCTGGATTGAAACTTCATTCCCGAAATTATTGTAAGATGGATTTAGAAATATCTAAAAACTCATTGGAGTTCTGTAAAAATATTAATTTGTAACCGTTGTTTACCAGAACTATTGTCTCTAAATTAATTATTTACTTCAAAATTTTGGCATACAGCCAAAAACCAAACTGATCTATTGACCAAATATATTGAGTTAAAAGAAAACAACATATCAAAGCAAGGTTTCTGACGTGATCAAAGTTATCAGGGAAGTTATTGAACAATCAAAGACCAGTTCAAACAAAATTACAATCGGATTTATCCGTCAATATTTATCGATTTTAATAATTTGACTTTCACATTTGAGTCGTGAATTTTACGCATTGATCAAAACTATAAAAATGCGTTAAGCAATATATATAAGAAAAAAATTAACTTAATTTAATTAAATAAGGCGGTGATAGTCTTATTAAATAACGTAAACTCTTTAAGAAGAAATAATATAACTGTTGAGTATGCTATAAATAACCCTCAAAGTGTCGATACATACGGTTTCGTTAAACACTGTCACCAATCAATCAGGTTCTTTCTAAATATCAATCTATATATAATAAACTCGACAATCAATTGGTGCACACCAATATCAAGCAACAAACATTGAGATACGAGAATAATCAGAGAGATACAAGAAAATGTGCTAATAAACCGACTTGTGAACGGTAAAGTAAAGTCTTGGGACATCACTTAAGCACACATGATAAGCCTATGAAAAGACCTGGATCTCGGAAGTATTTGGTAGTCCTATTGGTTGGTAACTTTTATCCGTCATTAATTTATGTAATATTGTAGCAACCAGTCTTTATGATTGTTATTTTTGTCACTGTCTAACTTTAGGTGCTTATCCCAGCGTGTACTGATTATTTATTTGATTATTGTGAGTGAGCTTCCGGACCGTGATTATTATCCGCATAATATTGTGATTCCTAATTATTATTTTGACATTCACCATTCATAAATATTAATAACATACCGTTCGAGATGTAATTCGACTTATCAATAATTCAAAGGCAGGGTAAAAGGCTTTTGTCTTTTTAATGATCAAATCAAGACTAAGGCAAAAAGTTATTTTTAAGAATTTTAAGGAATGCTTTATTATTTAAAATCAGTAAAATAAATAATTTTAGATATTAAAAACAATGTTACTATAAATAACTTATAAATTAAGAGTGAATTGTAGCTCGGAAATAGTGTACGCTGAGAGCTAATTCGTTGAGAAAACACACGGTAAACAAGTAGAAAACTAGAAACGATAAAGAAACGTTGTAAGGATAAAGCTCCCTGATAGTATAGTGACACATATAAATGAAGTCTGAGCAGTAAATAGACGTGTACGACAATAAACTGTGATTAGCTAAACAACAGGGTGTCGCAAAGGAAAAATATATTATCAATTGGATCGAGATGCAGGCAATTGATATTTCCTTATTTATAAAATCGATATCAAACAAGAGAGTGATATGATAGGCCAACTGTTCTCAAATCGGTCTCTATTCTATCTTTTGTAAATTAACTTGGTCAATTTTTATTGAGAGATTTAATAAAAGAATCAATTGAGTGTTTTGTTAGTGATTTTATCATCAAACTTATCTGTAGGTAAAAGGATTGTCAAAAACAAACTCACCAGTTGCGCTTAAATAAACGCAATGTATCGCTATTTACTTAATACAGCCAAACACAATGCTTACATCCATTGTTATCATATATAATTAATCCATGATTGTCTTGTTTCCAGGCATTCAAATTTGTTATGTTGATTATTAATTAGATAGCCATTTCAGAAATGTTAAAAGATAAATAGACAAAACGTTAAATAACACAAAACAATAACAATTCTTTATTGATAAAATGTTTACCGATTAAATAATGTGTATATATTGATATTTACTTAACAAAATTCATGTTAGTATTTAAAAAATTAAATAAATATTACACCAAATTATGATTTATATAATTGTTAAAAAATAATCTGCAAATTAAAGTGCGATGTCTATTTGATACCGAACGATTAATTTTAACTTTCAAAAATTCTCACTGACAGCGCTAAGAATCCTACCAACTATTTCTTTTAAAAACAAAGACATACTAGCAATGCACTTCGATAGCAACATTGAAAATTCTAATTCCAAATATTTCCAAAATAAACAAAACAAAAATTGTCCTAATTTTATTATTGTTAAGCAACAATCCCGGCTGTACTCCTTCTTTCCAATTGACCACAATTCACATAACAATTTAAATAACGGAATACAAAAATTATTATTAAATTGATAAGTAACTATATAACAAACTACTTCGCAAAGGGTTAATGTATAAATGTAATGAAAGTGATCTAAAACACCGTACACATTAATATTGAGAGTATATTCTTGTCAACTATCACATGGGACACTACGACAGAAAATTTTGTTTTAATAAAACACGAAAATAAGATATGTCAATATCATTCAAATATCAGACGACAAACAAACACTAATAGAAATGTATAATATGTATATATATTATATCACAAAATACCTAATTATGCGGAATGATGAGCCCAGTGCAGATGAAATATATATATATGCTTATATATTTATTATAATGATATCTCTCTCCACCATCTGCACTGAGAGATAGTGTACAAAAACAAGTCCACTAAAAATCTCACAACTACTACACATTATGCGAATAAATGCTACGGTTAATTATCTAATTCACCACAATAAAGGTGATGGTTTAAAATAAAGTAAATACAGAAACAAATAAAAGTTTAGAGAAAACCACACAGTGAACGAATACAAATCAAAAAGAAATCATGATCATGATCCTCCAAATTCAATATTATGCTTCGATAGCAAATATATAACAGCAAAGAATAACGTTGATCATCATTAAACAGGTCTAGTTGTAAAGTATTATATAATAATAGTTTCTAAGCAGCCACGATCACAAAACACAATAATTATATAGCTAGTTAGAATCATGTTGAGATCGATTGCTGTTGAGGCTAAATTTGGAATAATTGGAATACGTCTATATGTTAGCCATTGTACCCCGCACTTCTCCTCTGCTTCGTTGCTGAAAACAAAATTGTTAAATTACAGTAGAGAAACATGCTAGAATTAATGTTATAAGTAAGGGCTTAATCCACTTCATATGTCAAATGAATTACATAATTAATAACACTAAATCAAGACAATCTTTTCCTGTCAAATATTACTTTAGTCAAGCAAAAAACATGCTTTCGAATATAATTAAATTCTTATACGGTTTTAAGTTATAAATAACCCTATTAAATACAATCATGAATAGATGAATCTCTATTGGTATGCAATACTGTGACAATGTTACCATTTTAGATCATAATAATAATTATTATTACTATTTTTATTAGATACTACTTTTACTATTATTATTATTATTATTATTAATCTTAATATTATTATTATCATTATTATTATAAATGTGTGCATTTTTAAACAATTTATTATATTTAATGTTATTACCATTATCATTTTTATTATTATTTATAAAATAATTATTGCTCATATTATTATTTATTTTCATTATTATATCAGTTTTAATTGGCAGAAGTTAATCAAATTAACTATCAAAGGATGTAAGGAAGTTATTATCCAAAGCTAAACAACCTCTATAGAATATGGCCCGCACTCATCTTGAATCCATTAAAAGACAACAATAAGCAATAGGGTTTCGAAATGAAATTGATTTTATAGAGTAGCATGTCATATCTAATTAATCTTCCAATGATTATCATAATTATTTAAATACGAATCGAGTTCATAATCCAAATTAAAAACCATCTCCACGAAGTTGTGATATTTTCAAAATTATCATTTAATAAAAATATCCAAAAATGGCCTTGAATATCCTTATTCCTTCTGTGACATCCAAACATATATATTCGACAATTGTTTATAATATCTGAGCTATCCATTTATATTATTATTACACATTATGGTGTTATGAAGTGTTAACTCAAAAACTTATCAAGTTATAAAAATTTCTATCTAATGCTAGCATTTTTATATTTATTTATAGTAGCAAACATATATATCTATTCTAGAAATCGCGTGATCAGAAATCCAATGCATTGAATACAGAGTATCATTAGTAAAACAAAATTTTAAAGTAGACCTTTTGAAATTTGTCGAACAAATTCATCAATTTCCATTCGCTAATAACAAGGTAATGAATTAAGAAATTTAATTTTTATATTACTGATAAATCTAACTGAAGGAATTGATATAGTTGATCGATTTTAACAGACAAGGATTATTATGAATATCGATTATTAATTGTTTAGATATTTTTGATAACGGTTATGGAAACAATACGATGTCAGAATGTATTTTCGAAAATTTTCTCACAATATATAATAATGATAACAAAAATAATGATAACAGTAATAATGATAATAATAATAGTAATAATAATAATAATAATAATAATAATAACGATAATAATAATAATAATTTATTAATCAATAATTAATTAATTTAATTTATTTGTTTACTTTATTTATTATTAATTAAATCATTTGTTTACTGATCAAGTTATTTAGTTAGCTAAACCACAGTAATTGAATTAAAAAATATCAATAACTGTTAATCGTAAAATTTGTTACATTGTTACGTTCGGGCCTTATTGAATTATTTGTTTTAATA
>JBBMOY011789172.1:0-13242 GCA_037951405.1 Platydemus manokwari | reverse complement strand
TTCAGCGTTATAACAATTTGTGTTAATAAAATACCTGCATAAAAACATGAATAACTTTTGACTCAACCTGGTATATCGTTGACCAATTTTATTTTTCTCTCTACGAGCATTGACGTAGTTACAAACTGTACCTGGTCTCGCTATGTATTTTACAATAGGAAGTAGACCTCCTTAATTTCCTTTGCGATCTTCTTGTTTTTGAGGAAGAGTAATTTTGGTTTGACCTGTTTGTTAATTTGATTAGACAAATCCATAATTGTCTAGATATCTTGCTTTTGCTGATCAGGATATATGCTGTACGATTCTAAAATGAATGCAACTTTGTAACCAACAAGGGGTTTCCTACCGACTACCTTATTTAATTTCTCGAGGCAGAGCTGTTCATACCATCGCCGGACGACATAATTCTTCTGTACCGAATAATTATGGCTATTCTTAAAATGATAAATGTAGTATCCTAGGACTACTTTGAAATTAACTATGATTTATCATTATAATTAACCAAGATGATCGCACAAAATGAACTATCTGTTTACTATTGACTTTCGATAATGCGAGCCGAGATATAAATGTCGATAGAAGAATCTATTCACAAGTTAATAGTTGATTTTTTTTAAAATGGTAGAGGTGATTTTTTTATTATGACGTGTTGATTGATAACATTTCAAATCACTTAGTAATTCCAAGTGTTTGGAATTGCTACATTACAATGGGTTCTGGTAATCAAACAATGATCCTCTCATTTAAAATGGGAAATAGTTGACTTTCCACGCTTTATGAGTGATCACTGAATATCTCCCTCTATATATTCACAACGCGGAATAATAAATATAGATATTCTTTACTCCTACTAGATTGTCGTTCAGTAAATCGAATGAGAGTGCTAACATGTTATCAATTGCTTGACTATGTATTAATTGGTAGCGGTAGTAGTATCGGTTTAGTTTCATTACTGTCCATTATTTAATATGATTGCTTGAGAATAAATATTTATTCTATTATATTACATATCTTTTGGAATAAATGTACTTATTATGTGTCGCGTAATTATTTTCTTCTCTATTAGAACGTTCAGTCAAGAGTGTAAAATGGTGAGGAAATTTACCTACAATTTTGACCAAATTATACTTATGTTTTTGAAGGATTTCAGAAAACCACCATATTTTTATGTTATATTGGGTTTCCGAATGCTTGTGGATATTCATCTCATTGTTTGGTGGTGATGCTTAACTGATTACGTGATTCAGTTTATATTTTATTGTCACCCACTGTAAGATATTTGAACTCTATTTGTTATGCTTTATTGATTTATATCATAATCATTTAACTTCAATGATATAAACTAGGAATTCCATTATATGCCTTAACCGGTAATTTAACAGATGAATTTACGATGTTTTCAAGTTATTATCACAGTGATCTAGTTCATGTTTTTTTGGATTTGTGAAATCAATTTTCAGAATTTCCACCTTTGCTATAGTGACCAGTTTTGTTTTGCTTCCAGCTCGTATGTTCACACTACTATCTTCTTCGTCTGTCAATACCACCCAGTTTATATAGACACGTTAGTTCAGAGAGCCAATATTTAGTTGTAGTACGAAAGAAATTTAGAACTAGCCTTAAAAACACTGTTTTAAATATAATATATTTTTTTTAATATAATACTCAAAGTTTTGTAAGAACTCTGGTATAACTTATGTTGGATTCCTCTTGAGAACAATCATCCTATTGTTAATAAAATTTTGCTTTGGACTTTCCATTGGTTTTGATGAATTTTTTATTGTAGAACAAATTATTCGCTTTACTTTATTTGATAAAGTAATTTGATAAAATTATTCCATTGAAAAGCACATAGAAGTAAATCTTATACCGATTGATAAAATTATTCGAATTAATATAATGGACATATGCACTCTAAGCCAATTGATAGCATTGAAGAAGAAAATTCCTAATTAATTTATAAAAGCAAAATCATATCGTATACTAGCTGTGTGCTTTCAATTTGAACCAATATATATCTATAAATATGATGCCTAATTCCTACTGAGTGGAGTTCTTTAACAGAAATGTCATGCCAATCTGATTATTCTAATAGAATTTCCTTATAATCCCATGACAACCGATCCGGTTTTCATGGAGATTTGCTGATTATTTGAATTCATGATCATGTGGGATTATGAATCATTTCTATAAATAATAATCATCTGTAGTGAGTAGAAATCATTCACGATTTAATCAGTTTTATTTGCCGTGAGTGGAAATACCGCAGATATAATAAATAATAATGAAACAATATAATCAAAATCGTAATATGAATAAAAAAGGAAAAAATCCAATACCAAATATAAATATTTCAAAGGATCTCATATATCGTTTAATATAATAACAATTTTCTGAATGAAGAGATAATGCTAATAATAGCGGAAGTTTAAGACACAGCAATCCGCCATTGAAGTCCAATTATTCTCAAAAGCCAATAAGTAAATAAATGACAAAATATGCGAGATAATCTCGAATAAAATTTGAAAACGTTCATAATTGTTATATAATTGTAAACAAATATTAGTAACGTGAAAATATGTCTCTCAATATCACACGAACTTTGCCACGTGAATTTGAATCAGGCAAAAGTATTCGAATCCATTTTAATACAACACATGAATCAATCAACAATTTCACACAATGATAAACTGAATCATTTTATTCGAACAATGAGTTGTAGCTGAAATGATATTTACATATATATTAAATAAGAATTCTCCTATTTATCTATCAACGCTCCGGTACATATGTCATGTTGACATGGATAATTATTCGTAATATGAAATCTGGTTGGTAAATATATTTAAATTTTGTTTTAATTATAGAAAACACATAACTGTTACATTATCGGTGAGCAAATTTCTCGAATCTATATTAAAGGAACGATTTGATGGAAATGCAATTTTTAATTTTATTGATGTATGTCAGCCGATATTTCGTCATTCATGCCTAATCCAATGAGTTGCCTCAACTGACTTGATATTATTAATTTTTTTATTGTTATCATTATTATTATTATTATTGTTAATATTACTATTATTATCATTATTATTATTACTGCCATTATTATCATCAATATTATTATTATTATTAAAATCATCAAAATTATTATTCTTATAATTTTCAAAATACAAAATATAATGATATTTTATAGTTAATATTGATAATTATTCTTTTTAATTTGAATATATTATTTTATCCAATGAATTGTTTGATATTTCAAGCCTTCTATTTGCAGTAACCAGTCCAAAATTCAGTAAATTTGATTCCTATCTGGACAATAATAATAAAAAATTCTTATATCACTCGAAGACATGAAAATAGTATAATTATAAATATATTATGCATTGATAATATAGATTTAATAAATATTAATTTCTTTGCGATATTCTCATTGGATTATTAAATGGGATAATTTCATAAATAAAGCCAGACAAACCTCAAATAATGCTTTTCCTTTTTCCGGGATATTAATTCTAGTGTCATCTTTCCATTGGTAATAGATATGTTCGTCTATCAATTCCAAATCATAGAAACAAATAAAACAGCGGAGAAGAACACCTGGATAAAACAATCAATTCTGGAACAAACTTTTAATCATGACCACACATACCTTTAGGTTGTTTGTTTTTATTCCACAATTGTTGTAATGTACATAGAATAGTTAACTGGTCCTTTTCGGAATTGTCTGTCGATATATAATTTTCAAACAAAGGAGAAAGATGCTTCCATATCGATTTCTCCGTTTCAATAATATCTTTCACAGATTTACTTGAGTCAAAACATTCCAATAAACGATGGAAAACAATTTCAATGAACCATTGTACAGTGAATTCCATAGCTTTTCGATCTGTGCCAACATTTTCAAGAATCCAATTTAAAAGTCTCTGACTGTCACTTTGTTGGAATGAAGGGCAGAAGATATCAAAATCGTCGAGAATTTTATTTAAGGTTTGTTGGAATATGTATTCAGGTACCAAACACTTCAACAACGGATCAAGGAATAATTTCATTACATCCTCATTGGTTTTGATTGTTTCTAATAACAAATCATATTTATGCCATTTCCAACATTAAATTGATATAGGATTTATTTTATCATCTGATAAGAGAATCAAAAAAAATTCTCATCCAAAATCTTAGAGATGTTATCATAATTCTCAATTATTCACAAAATTTTATTTTATCCTTTGTTAGTAATTTACCGATTGATATATTATATGAATAATGATTTAGATATTAGAGATGGATATGGTTTAATGACTTATGAAGCCGCTACTTCTTTATGAAACACGTATTGGAAACGAACTCAAAAGTCACGACACCAAGTTATATATTTAAATACGATTATTTAAACAAACAAATATGATTTTATAAAATTTGAATCAAATTTTTAAAAATTCTCACATCCACCCTTTTTTAAACTCTGATTTTATTTGAATTCTTAATCATCTCTTTATCGAATGCTCTACATATTTATCTACACAAAAAATCTCTAATTTTCCTATCTTCTTTATATCCATTTTTGTATATCCTTTACATATTCTCTAGTTTCTTTCTCCTTCTCTTCTATAATTTTCAGTCATTGATCGTCTCAGAATTATTCTAAATGACGAATTCATCATCAGAAATGTTCCATGAACAGAATAAACAAAAATAAATAAATGAGAGATCGCGAATAAACGTAACGATACTGCAAAAATGAAGACTCATGATTGCTTAGATGTTTTAAATAAATATTTCTATAATAAATTGCTATTTTTATTCGACCATCATTTTTAAATAAAGCCCAACCGACAAAAAAATTATTTTTCCTCATTTGTATGTATGTATCAACGTTCGCGCCTTAATCATCGAAAAAACATAAATCATAATAATTATATGGGAAGTGATAAGGAATTAATAACAGGAACACGGCGATATTCCGTTTTCCCAATAGTGAAGAAAATGAAACCAAAATCATTAAACTCGTCGTGGACAATGAATTCTTTGTGAAAAGCGAATATTAGAAGTTAATTAACACATGATACAAACCCAATTAAAATTTAGTTATACTTTATTATTTAATCAATCTTTAATAATATTACTAATAAAGATTGGAGAAAATTTATAAAAACATTAAAAAATTAATTGAAGTCTGGCATAATTATTTCTCGAAACTAATTTAATATTTTTGTTTCGTCTACAATGAACGATTGCCTAACCTTTCCAAGAATCAGTTTATATATAAAAGCCCTATTTTTATAATATTTTTTATCGTAATTTTAAAAATCTTCACTCCACCTTATTTTCATTAGACAAGTCATCTTGATATCATCAAAATAATCGACAAATGAATTTTAATTGTTTCGTATTTCCTGATAATTATCTTACCTTTGCTTTGATATATTGTTCTAATGTTTTGACCGCTAGAACACCCATATTAAATCTGACTCAATCTAGCTGATATATTTCCGATAATATTATTCACAGGTACACACAGACACACACACACTCACAAATATCAACTGAATTCAATTCTCTTTGTAGGCTTAAAGATCACGTGATCACAATCAATAATAATAAATCCGAAAGTGCAACCAATAGAATATTGTGCAATCATAATTAACCAATAATTTCTATCACTCCAAACCGGAATACTATGGTGAAATTATTCACAGAAACATGACGACAACTGATATGTTATGATTATGAAACACTTGACCTGCTTATTTGTCAGTAATGCATGACATTTAAAGCTTATCATAATGAATTCAATAAATGTGAATATAAATAATTATTCAAGTCAGAAATATGACACGTCTATCAATGTATTGGTATTAAATATCACTTTCAGCAGTCATTCAACACAATCAAAATTATCATTCAATGTTGAGAGGTGTCTTATATATGTCTTGGAATCATTTCTGACCACATAAACAATTAATCACATTTCTGATTATTTCAACCAATCTATATCATTGTCATTTAGCAATTTCATTAATAATCAATTTGATATATATCTGCATAAATTGTTTTAAAAATAGCTTATTAAAAACAAATTAATCCAATTCAATCGATAATCAATAATAATTACCGGGTATTGTTGCATAAATCGATATTCCAGAATCTTTAATTATCTGCTCGGTTAATGTTGAATCGATTTGATTGATTTGCTTCAAAATCATAATAAACAGCAAATATCGATTGGTATCAATCAATAATGTTGACAATGTTATTAAATCAATATATTTGTGGTGGTTTAATAATAAATTTGCCAAAAGTTCAACTAAATTATTTTCAAACGATTGATTTCTTTTCATGAATTCGGTCAAATCTTTTTCATCGAGATTTAACAACATTTTTATGGATGATTTTATCAATTCATTCGATACGATATTTTGTTCTTTTAATTTATCGATCCATTCACAGAGTCGATTGGTAGATTCTGAAACAAGAACGATAATTCACCGAGATTTCATAATTATAATGTGATTTAATTGCAAAAAATAATTCATCCTCACTGTCATTGCTACTACAGCAGCATTGGATAATTATTTTAGAAATCAATTCCTCGTCCAATTTTGGCATAATATTATTTTCCATCTGGTTGTTATGGTAACAGCTGTTTAGCAGTGACATTATCATAGCGTCTACAGTTGCAATAGAGATATTATTGATTTCTTCTCTGGAGTTTAGCCAGTCCATCTGTAGAGAAACAAATTATTTCAGACATAATCAAACCAACACAGACGCAGTTTCTGATGCAAACCCACCCAGATTGAGAATGCATATTGAAGAAACACTTTGTCATTAAGAAACACACAAGAAAAATTTAACATAAACTAACAATTTTTTCAGCTAATTCCGATTTATTAATGCATTTATCAGATTTCAAGGCATTGGTTTTGGCAGAATCTGTATTTTTTGTCGAATTATTAGTACTCTTTCCAGTAGACTTCAGTGAGTTGTTATTATTTTGAATGAGAGGTCGTTGGAATTTATCAACAGGACCCAAATATACATCACCGTTGCTGTTTTCCTTCAAATAGTCCGGCTGAGAAATAAAAAAAAAATAATATATTCATGAACACACACACACGCACTCACACACAAATTATAATACAAGCACACAGTATTTGCCATAAATTTTTCTGTAAAAATAATTCAAGTAAATGTGAAGATTTTTAACTGCTGATTTTAACATGGTAATCGGAAAAACCAATTAATCCTAGGAAAATGTCACTCAATTTGCCAGTGCAAAATGTCAATAATGGTTAACAGTGATAAAAATATTTATCCCTATGATCATTTCATAGAAAATAACATTTGAGTAACACAAATTTATTGAAATATTGATAATATACTAATCTATCGACTAATACAGTTACAAATCTCAGTTTATATATCTTAAGACAAGAGGAAGATCAAATCTTGAAATGAAAGTACTTTCTTCCAAACATCAGTACTTTTATCGCATAGCATATAATAAGCTGATACAATTCGATAATCAAATACACGACACAACTTGATCACTGTTTACAGAACAAATTTCGATAATAGACAATAAAATGGATGACAAAATTTACAGCTCTAGTATATCAAGAATAAAAATCACAGCTTGTATATTTCAAATCTAAAGCGCAAGAACACAAATATTATTTCTGATAAAAACATCCAATGTGAAGAAATCGTTCCAAATCAATACAGATTGTTCTGCAAATGATAATCGGGAAAAAAGTGTTTACAAATAATATTTCAAAGAAAAATCATCACAATCGATTATTTCGATTCGATCATCTCAATCAATTCTCAAAATTTTCTATCTGTGAGAATTTGAAAATTTAAATTGAAAAATGTTTTATAAATTGATATCAAAATATCTCAAATAGATAATTTGATATCGTGACTTTTCAGTTAGATTCCAATGCATAAAATATAGGCGACTTACATAGCGACCACGCATTTGAATTCAATTCTAAGAAAATCTATGGCATGAAAAAATGAAGATATATATAAGATTAAGAGAAGAAATAGATAATATATCAAACATTCTAAATCAAGGGGAATGTTTTGTTAATTTATAAAAAATTATATTAATTTGTTTAAATAATTGTTCTTAAATAGATAATTTGATGTAGTGACTTTCCAGTTAGATTTCAATGCGTCTTTCATAATTATAGAAGCGGCTAACACTACCAAAAAGTTCTACCAATCTGTCAAAATTATGTGACAGACGCATTTGGAAAAATGTTAAACAATCATAAGATAAACAATCAATTCATAAAATTAATCAGAAATGGAAATTTTATTTCTCTTCGATGTGATAGGAATTTCACACAATTATTGATCGAAAGCATTGCATCGATAAAGATTTTTGGTGCGAGAATTGAACTATTCACCCTTGGATGCAGATCACAATTTAAATCTATTATATTGCTATATTATACAAGAACTATTTATTATTTTAAAAAAATTGCCCATTGTTTCTGTATTCCCAATTCATTGTGGTTGTCCAAGGATTGTTGAAATACTTGAGCTAATTTCTAATTTGTATTGTACTGCCAATACTTTAAAGAAAGTAAATTCTTTTTGTAAAATATATAGATTTGTGAACAAAATATTATGATATATTATTATATATGAACAATTTATAATTATAGGCTGTTAAAAAATGATTTAGAAAATTTACCAGAGCATGAAAATATTGGCGAACGAGAATAATTTTCAATAACAAGCTGTCACTGTTGGAGTTATAAAAACAATGGAATGAAAACCCATAATGGCGTATCGATAGCAACAATAGGAAGCAATTAAAAATCCACTATTGTGGAATAAAAAAAAACAATACATAATGGACCAACATTGATTGATTGAGTGGAATATATACGTATGTAATTCAACATATTTTTGAATATTTTAAAATGTATTTGATATATATGTGATGTTAATCTCCATGGTTATTTCATCGTTGCTCATGAGGAAAAGATTCTTTCGGTCCATCCGTTGGAACAATATTGAATGTAATAAAATATTGCAGTAATAAAACCGCAGTTGTATTTTTTTTAATTTCATATCATTAAATAAAAAATTTCAATCGTAAAATTGATAAATACAACAGATAGAAGTAATACTATAAAGGAAAATACATACTTCAAATAACGTTTTAGGTTTTTTCAGTGCGAATATTTCGTTGATATTGGCATTGATTTTCGACAATTCGGTAGTACTGTTGGAGGAGGAACTCGTCGAATGAACACTGTCTTCGTTCAATGATTCGCATTGACCGGTTTTATCATGATTCTCGAGACGTCTCCTCATTCTTGGTGGCAAATTCATCAATTGATTCGAATTATTTGATCCCTGTTGACTATCTTTACGCCATGCATCATCAATGGTCATTTTTCCACTCGTTAACTTTTTGGATTTGTTAGCAGTTGTACCGACGTTGGTTTTATTTCGCCAACTGCCATCAATTTTATTGTTTCTCCAATCCATATCTACTAGTATTCGATAAATACTGTTACAAGAAAATATTGATCGTTCTCACCATTATCAGCGCTATTTATGGTTTTGCTAATGTTCTTCGCAACAAATTTATTTCCGTAACTTAAACCATTTGGATGGTATTCTTCGGATCTATTGTATGATCCTTTGTTGATTCCTGAAACCCTACACATCTTGGACTCTCCATTACTCATTTGCTTGTGATCATTACTCTTGCAATTTTTCTCCTGTCTTTTCAAATCATTATATTGGCTGGCAAACATTCTTCCATCACCTTCCGGTGCCTGATAAAACAAATCAACCATTTGATAATCATTTATCAAAGATGTCAAGTCAAGAATGAAATAATTTTCATCAAAAATTTTATTATTAACACACTGACGGACAGTAGGAACAAATGAAGTTCGAAATTTAACACTATATATGGGTACTTAAGCTGCAAGTTGTGTAATATGTGGAAAACAAAAGTGAACCGAAAGAATTGTTTCCAAAACATGACACTAGTCTTCTATTTGTACGCTGGTAAATGCACATTTGTGCCGCTATAGCCGCATTGAACAAAAAAGACCGTTTCGTTTTAGACGGCTATTGCCGTCATGTCACATAGTGAACGGTTATAGACGCAAGTGTCCATCAACATGTTAATAATAAAATTCTCATAATTTAAATTGATAAGCTATTACAATGATAAAAATTGTTTTAATTAAATAAATCACATCCACATATATCGACAAATACGATGGGAGAAAATTGAAATCGTTTAAAATATTTCCCATGATTTTGGGAGAACAAAATTGTCAATATAATGGAATTACATGTTGACTACTGTAACACAAATCCAATATATTCTGGTCCAATTAATTAGCCCAGTAAAATGTACAGAAAAATGAGATAAAAATTGATGATTAAAAAGAAATCGTTCACAAGCACATAATGCCGAAAGGAATGGGATTTAAATTCTAAATCTCTGCCTCTATGTATATAAATAAATATATACGATAATATTTCAAATGAGGAATGATATATTTAAAAATCTCCAAATCAATAATTATGTCAAAAATCTTCTCTATTGAATATTTTTTTCATTTTCTTCATTTACACATTTAGTTGTTCGATATATTGATTGATTTATCTGTTAGTTCACCGAGCTAGATTTATTTTTTTATGGATTTTAGCTTCAAAAGAAAGTAGTCAGTTGTGTAATTTATTGATGGTTTGATTACGAAACTAGCTATTTCTCAAATATCTTAATGCGCAATAATAAGAATTATTTAGATGTAAATTTAAGCTTTATCAATGTCGAATAAAATATTTATTTTCGGTTTTATTGTTGAGAAATTCTTCAATACTTTGTCTTTATATATCATCAATTATAAAATAGAATTCACCAATATCATCTAAAGCAGTGTTTGTCAAAGAGCGGTGGTCACGAGCAAATTTCATTTTTGACACTAACTCATATTAAGACAAAATATCGATCGAATTTTAAAGATCTGGAATTAGTACTGATACCAGCTATCACCGAAATAGAGCCAAGATTTGATGTTTTATGCCAGAATATCCAAAATTGTTGTTATTATTAAATATATTTTAATTTTTCGGTGTTAAAAAAATTTACTTTATTATTTTTATTTTACTCCTTAGGGGTCGCGAAAAAATTTAGACTTCGTAACACAAAAAGTGTGAATATCACTGATCTAGAGTATATACAAACGAGCTCAGTTATTATCATCAAAACAGTACTGTCAGTCTGGACCAGAGTTCTTCAACACGTTACAAACATCCAGCACGTCGCGGAACTCCACGATACTCATCTTATTCTTAAAATTGGTTACGAATAATACTCGTAAATATATTTAAAATTCATTTATTTTGAAGTACCGGGGCATCTAAATATGCGTGAATGCATTATGCCCATGTTTGGCGATAGCATGAATGACAATGTCCTTTCTAGGTTTAGTTTCGATATTCATTTCTAATGACCTAAGACAAGCATGCTTTTAGAATTAAAAACTGTTGAAAATGAAGTCCTGTTTTGCTCTTTTATTTAACCGGAAACAAGTGCTTTTTTTTAATATCGGTTGAAAACCATTGGTTTTGATTTGTATGAATTGTAAGATGTTTCTAAATTGTTATGGTTTTTAATTTAAATAAATAAAAGTTCAATAACTTTTGTGATATTAGTCGTGTTGGTGTATCAGGTGAAATCGATTTCAACTAAACATATTCAGTAGTAGGTGGTAAATCGGTCTGCATTAAAAGTGATATCAATCAACTTCATATGTACTTAACAGATTTCATGAATGCGTGCAAAAGGAAGCATTTTATAAGTTGACGATAATGTCACGTGTTCCTTTAAATTTCAAGATTCATTTGAAAAATCGTAACTCTTACCAAAACCATAACGATAAATAGAAATTACTCCAACATATTTCATATCTCTAAAAAATTAATTTAAAAATATAATAAAACTAAAGTTCCTATTATTTATTTCGAACTATTTAATAAAATTTCATGATTTACAAATGGTCAGCTATTGATTATATGGACAGGTGAGTATTATGCTGAGACATTGAGAAATCGGTAAGAAAATAAGATGCATACCAGACTAAGATCTTTAACACGATGTATGTTTACTGATTAGTTGTTGATATTTTCAACTGACTCGACTACAAACACTTGCAAAAAATAATCCAGATGGATCAATTCAATACAAACAAAAACTATGTCAAAATAATTATCCACTATCTCTGTTAGCAATCTCTCCTGGAGGTGTTCATTCAAAATCACAAACAACAAAATAATTTTTTGCAGAATATTATAATCTGTATAGGCTAAGGGATAAATAACATGAACAAGTACATTTTTCCTTTTAATAATAATTGTGATATGGTAAATATAAGATGATAAATTGGTATTGATAAAAAATGATCAGGTAAGAAATTTTTAAAGCTCGATTTAAAAAAACTAAATTAAGAATCTTACTATCAACTCCTCTCGAATCTGACTCAACAATTTTGGTTCGTCTACATTTACTCGTTGACCAGCTTTTTGTGGAATCCAGTTAATCTTTCGTAAATCCAGTAAATCTTCCATCATAAACCGTATTCTTGATGGTAGATAGTATTTGTTATTCGTATCCGTTTTGGCTTCAATTGCCAAATCTAGTAATTGTTTAATTCGTTTAAAATATTGATCCATTAAGGATTTGGCTTTTTCGCTTTTATCCATATAGCTTCCTACAAGTGTCAAGAATTGACAAAGACACTCTTTGGTAGCGTACCTCCAGGATCTTTGTTCGACCTCTCCGGTTCCTGTTACATGCAGGAAAAATGATTGACTGATCCGATCCAATCACGACTATATATTTACCTGGCTGTTCTGGAGCTGAATTAATTGCCAGTGTCTTACATCGACTGGACAAAAGCTGCTTGACACATTCATGAAGAATTTTCTCCTGCACCAAACCACTGCGACCCAACTCGGCGATAAATCGCAAATTGCCCAAACATTTCTCGCGAACATCATCATCAAAACAATAAGGTAAATTTTTTTCAAATTCATTTTGGCATTTAATTAAAAGAGCATTTCTAAAAGTCTGAATAAACAAAATGACAATGAAGGCTTCATAACTAATTTGGAATTTATAATCTATCAACTAGCTATGAAGCACATAAATATTGATAGCTTGAAACATTATATCTTTTTAAAAAC